>JAAOOA010002603.1:0-5000 GCA_012861695.1 Trematomus loennbergii
CCTGCCAACAAGCAGCAGTGTGCTGTCATTTGAAACATGTTCCCCCACAGTTTAACACAGTTTTACCTGTGTTTTGAGGCTTCTTTCCTGGGTCAATGTGTCCTCTTTCTCCCCCCTGGGTGTGTGTGAGAGACAGTGAAGTGAGTCAGCCTGCCAACAAGCAGCAGTGTGCTGTCATTTGAAACATTTCCCCCACAGTTTAACACAGTTTTACCTGTGTTTTGAGGCTTCTTTCCTGGGTCAATGTGTCCTCTTTCTCCCCCCTGGGTGTGTGTGTGAGACCAGTGAAGTGAGTCAGCCTGCCAACAAGCAGCAGTGTGCTGTCATTTGAAACATGTTCCCCCACAGTTTAACACAGTTTTACCTGTGTTTTGAGGCTTCTTTCCTGGGTCAATGTGTCCTCTTTCTCCCCCCTGGGTGTGTGTGAGAGACCAGTGAAGTGAGTCAGCCTGCCAACAAGCAGCAGTGTGCTGTCATTTGAAACATGTTCCCCCACAGTTTAACACAGTTTTACCTGTGTTTTGAGGCTTCTTTCCTGGGTCAATGTGTCCTCTTTCTCCCCCCTGGGTGTGTGTGTGAGACCAGTGAAGTGAGTCAGCCTGCCAACAAGCAGCAGTGTGCTGTCATTTGAAACATGTTCCCCCACATTTAACACAGTTTTACCTGTGTTTTGAGGCTTCTTTCCTGGGTCAATGTGTCCTCTTTCTCCCCCCTGGGTGTGTGTGTGAGACCAGTGAAGTGAGTCAGCCTGCCAACAAGCAGCAGTGTGCTGTCATTTGAAACATGTTCCCCCACACTTTAACACAGTTTTACCTGTGTTTTGAGGCTTCTTTCCTGGGTCAATGTGTCCTCTTTCTCCCCCCTGGGTGTGTGTGTGAGACCAGTGAAGTGAGTCAGCCTGCCAACAAGCAGCAGTGTGCTGTCATTTGAAACATATTCCCCCACAGTTTAACACAGTTTTACCTGTGTTTTGAGGCTTCTTTCCTGGGTCAATGTGTCCTCTTTCTCCCCCCTGGGTGTGTGTGAGACCAGTGAAGTGAGTCAGCCTGCCAACAAGCAGCAGTGTGCTGTCATTTGAAACATGTTCCCCACACTTAACACAGTTTTACCTGTGTTTTGAGCTCTTTCCTGGGTCAATGTGTCCTCTTTCTCCCCCCTGGGTGTGTGTGAGACCAGTGAAGTGAGTCAGCCTGCCAACAAGCAGCAGTGTGCTGTCATTTGAAACATGTTCCCCCACACTTTAACACAGTTTTACCTGTGTTTTGAGGCTTCTTTCCTGGGTCAATGTGTCCTCTTTCTCCCCCCTGGGTGTGTGTGTGAGACCAGTGAAGTGAGTCAGCCTGCCAACAAGCAGCAGTGTGCTGTCATTTGAAACATGTTCCTCCACACTGTGACTCTGCTGTAGCCAGCTTTCGAGCACTCTTTCCTGGGTCAATGTGTCCTCTTTCTCCCCCCCTGGGTGTGTGTGAGACAAGTGAAGTGAGTCAGCCTGCCAACAAGCAGCAGTGTGCTGTCATTTGAAACATGTTCCCCCACACTTTAACACAGTTTTACCTGTGTTTTGAGGCTTCTTTCCTGGGTCAATGTGTCCTCTTTCTCCCCCCTGGGTGTGTGTGTGAGACCAGTGAAGTGAGTCAGCCTGCCAACAAGCAGCAGTGTGCTGTCATTTGAAACATGTTCCTCCACACTGTGACTCTGCTGTAGCCAGCTTTCGAGCACTCTTTCCTGGGTAAATGTGTCCTCTTTCTCCCCCCCTGGGTGTGTGTGAGACAAGTGAAGTGAGTCAGCCTGCCAACAAGCAGCAGTGTGCTGTCATTTGAAACATGTTCCCCCACACTTTAACACAGTTTTACCTGTGTTTTGAGGCTTCTTTCCTGGGTCAATGTGTCCTCTTTCTCCCCCCTGGGTGTGTGTGAGACCAGTGAAGTGAGTCAGCCTGCCAACAAGCAGCAGTGTGCTGTCATTTGAAACATGTTCCTCCACACTGTGACTCTGCTGTAGCCAGCTTTCGAGCACTCTTTCCTGGGTAAATGTGTCCTCTTTCTCCCCCCCTGGGTGTGTGTGAGACAGTGAAGTGAGTCAGCCTGCCAACAAGCAGCAGTGTGCTGTCATTTGAAACATGTTCCCCCACACTTTAACACAGTTTTACCTGTGTTTTGAGGCTTCTTTCCTGGGTCAATGTGTCCTCTTTCTCCCCCCTGGGTGTGTGTGTGAGACCAGTGAAGTGAGTCAGCCTGCCAACAAGCAGCAGTGTGCTGTCATTTGAAACATGTTCCTCCACACTGTGACTCTGCTGTAGCCAGCTTTCGAGCACTCTTTCCTGGGTAAATGTGTCCTCTTTCTCCCCCCTGGGTGTGTGTGAGACAAGTGAAGTGAGTCAGCCTGCCAACAAGCAGCAGTGTGCTGTCATTTGAAACATGTTCCCCACACTTTAACACAGTTTTACCTGTGTTTTGAGGCTTCTTTCCTGGGTCAATGTGTCCTCTTTCTCCCCCCTGGGTGTGTGTGTGAGACCAGTGAAGTGAGTCAGCCTGCCAACAAGCAGCAGTGTGCTGTCATTTGAAACATGTTCCTCCACACTGTGACTCTGCTGTACCAGCTTTCGAGCACTTCTTTCCTGGGTAAATGTGTCCTCTTTCTCCCCCCTGGGTGTGTGTGAGACAGTGAAGTGAGTCAGCCTGCCAACAAGCAGCAGTGTGCTGTCATTTGAAACATGTTCCCCCACACTTTAACACAGTTTTACCTGTGTTTTGAGGCTTCTTTCCTGGGTCAATGTGTCCTCTTTCTCCCCCCTGGGTGTGTGTGTGAGACCAGTGAAGTGAGTCAGCCTGCCAACAAGCAGCAGTGTGCTGTCATTTGAAACATGTTCCCCCACACTTTAACACAGTTTTACCTGTGTTTTGAGGCTTCTTTCCTGGGTCAATGTGTCCTCTTTCTCCCCCCTGGGTGTGTGTGTGAGACCAGTGAAGTGAGTCAGCCTGCCAACAAGCAGCAGTGTGCTGTCATTTGAAACATATTCCCCCACAGTTTAACACAGTTTTACCTGTGTTTTGAGGCTTCTTTCCTGGGTCAATGTGTCCTCTTTCTCCCCCCTGGGTGTGTGTGAGAGACAGTGAAGTGAGTCAGCCTGCCAACAAGCAGCAGTGTGCTGTCATTTGAAACATGTTCCCCCACATTTAACACAGTTTTACCTGTGTTTTGAGGCTTCTTTCCTGGGTCAATGTGTCCTCTTTCTCCCCCCTGGGTGTGTGTGTGAGACCAGTGAAGTGAGTCAGCCTGCCAACAAGCAGCAGTGTGCTGTCATTTGAAACATGTTCCCCACACTACAGCTTACCAGTTTTGAGGCTTCTTTCCTGGGTCAATGTGTCCTCTTTCTCCCCCCTGGGTGTGTGTGAGACCAGTGAAGTGAGTCAGCCTGCCAACAAGCAGCAGTGTGCTGTCATTTGAAACATGTTCCCCCACACTTTAACACAGTTTTACCTGTGTTTTGAGGCTTCTTTCCTGGGTCAATGTGTCCTCTTTCTCCCCCCTGGTGTGTGTGAGAGACCAGTGAAGTGAGTCAGCCTGCCAACAAGCAGCAGTGTGCTGTCATTTGAAACATTCCCCCACAGTTTAACACAGTTTTACCTGTGTTTTGAGGCTTCTTTCCTGGGTCAATGTGTCCTCTTTCTCCCCCCTGGGTGTGTGTGAGAGACCAGTGAAGTGAGTCAGCCTGCCAACAAGCAGCAGTGTGCTGTCATTTGAAACATGTTCCCCCACACTTTAACACAGTTTTACCTGTGTTTTGAGGCTTCTTTCCTGGGTCAATGTGTCCTCTTTCTCCCCCCTGGGTGTGTGTGTGAGACCAGTGAAGTGAGTCAGCCTGCCAACAAGCAGCAGTGTGCTGTCATTTGAAACATGTTCCTCCACACTGTGACTCTGCTGTAGCCAGCTTTCGAGCACTCTTTCCTGGGTAAATGTGTCCTCTTTCTCCCCCCCCTGGGTGTGTGTGAGACAGTGAAGTGAGTCAGCCTGCCAACAAGCAGCAGTGTGCTGTCATTTGAAACATGTTCCCCACACTTTAACACAGTTTTACCTGTGTTTTGAGGCTTCTTTCCTGGGTCAATGTGTCCTCTTTCTCCCCCCTGGGTGTGTGAGAGACCAGTGAAGTGAGTCAGCCTGCCAACAAGCAGCAGTGTGCTGTCATTTGAAACATATTCCCCCACAGTTTAACACAGTTTTACCTGTGTTTTGAGGCTTCTTTCCTGGGTCAATGTGTCCTCTTTCTCCCCCCTGGGTGTGTGTGTGAGACCAGTGAAGTGAGTCAGCCTGCCAACAAGCAGCAGTGTGCTGTCATTTGAAACATGTTCCTCCACACTGTGACTCTGCTGTAGCCAGCTTTCGAGCACTCTTTCCTGGGTAAATGTGTCCTCTTTCTCCCCCCCCTGGGTGTGTGTGAGACAAGTGAAGTGAGTCAGCCTGCCAACAAGCAGCAGTGTGCTGTCATTTGAAACATGTTCCCCCACACTTTAACACAGTTTTACCTGTGTTTTGAGGCTTCTTTCCTGGGTCAATGTGTCCTCTTTCTCCCCCCTGGGTGTGTGTGTGAGACCAGTGAAGTGAGTCAGCCTGCCAACAAGCAGCAGTGTGCTGTCATTTGAAACATGTTCCCCACTTACACTTTTACCTGTGTTTTCGAGCTCTTTCCTGGGTAAATGTGTCCTCTTTCTCCCCCCCCTGGGTGTGTGTGAGACAGTGAAGTGAGTCAGCCTGCCAACAAGCAGCAGTGTGCTGTCATTTGAAACATGTTCCACACTGTGACTCTGCTGTAGCCAGCTTTCGAGCACTCTTTCCTGGGTCAATGTGTCCTCTTTCTCCCCCCCCTGGGTGTGTGTGAGACAAGTGAAGTGAGTCAGCCTGCCAACAAGCAGCAGTGTGCTGTCATTTGAAACATGTTCCCCCACACTTTAACACAGTTTTACCTGTGTTTTGAGGCTTCTTTCCTGGGTCAATGTGTCCTC
>JAAOOA010002603.1:17500-22500 GCA_012861695.1 Trematomus loennbergii
AAATGTGTCCTCTTTCTCCCCCCCTGGGTGTGTGTGAGACAGTGAAGTGAGTCAGCCTGCCAACAAGCAGCAGTGTGCTGTCATTTGAAACATGTTCCCCCACACTTTAACACAGTTTTACCTGTGTTTTGAGGCTTCTTTCCTGGGTCAATGTGTCCTCTTTCTCCCCCCTGGGTGTGTGTGAGAGACCAGTGAAGTGAGTCAGCCTGCCAACAAGCAGCAGTGTGCTGTCATTTGAAACATGTTCCTCCACACTGTGACTCTGCTGTAGCCAGCTTTCGAGCACTCTTTCCTGGGTAAATGTGTCCTCTTTCTCCCCCCCCTGGGTGTGTGTGAGACAAGTGAAGTGAGTCAGCCTGCCAACAAGCAGCAGTGTGCTGTCATTTGAAACATGTTCCCCCACACTTTAACACAGTTTTACCTGTGTTTTGAGGCTTCTTTCCTGGGTCAATGTGTCCTCTTTCTCCCCCCTGGGTGTGTGTGAGACCAGTGAAGTGAGTCAGCCTGCCAACAAGCAGCAGTGTGCTGTCATTTGAAACATATTCCCCCACAGTTTAACACTTTACCTGTGTTTTGAGGCTTCTTTCCTGGGTCAATGTGTCCTCTT
Source organism: Trematomus loennbergii (assembly GCA_012861695.1). Taxonomy (NCBI): domain Eukaryota; kingdom Metazoa; phylum Chordata; class Actinopteri; order Perciformes; family Nototheniidae; genus Trematomus; species Trematomus loennbergii. The sequence continues at coordinate 18,108 of JAAOOA010002603.1, forward strand.
TCTCCCCCCTGGGTGTGTGTGTGAGACCAGTGAAGTGAGTCAGCCTGCCAACAAGCAGCAGTGTGCTGTCATTTGAAACATGTTCCTCCACACTGTGACTCTGCTGTAGCCAGCTTTCGAGCACTCTTTCCTGGGTCAATGTGTCCTCTTTCTCCCCCCTGGGTGTGTGTGAGACAGTGAAGTGAGTCAGCCTGCCAACAAGCAGCAGTGTGCTGTCATTTGAAACATGTTCCTCCACACTTTAACACAGTTTTACCTGTGTTTTGAGGCTTCTTTCCTGGGTCAATGTGTCCTCTTTCTCCCCCCTGGGTGTGTGTGGAGACCAGTGAAGTGAGTCAGCCTGCCAACAAGCAGCAGTGTGCTGTCATTTGAAACATATTCCCCCACATTTAACACAGTTTTACCTGTGTTTTGAGGCTTCTTTCCTGGGTCAATGTGTCCTCTTTCTCCCCCCTGGGTGTTGTGTGAGACCAGTGAAGTGAGTCAGCCTGCCAACAAGCAGCAGTGTGCTGTCATTTGAAACATGTTCCCACACTACAGCTTACAGCTGTGTTTTGAGGCTTCTTTCCTGGGTCAATGTGTCCTCTTTCTCCCCCCTGGGTGTGTGTGAGACCAGTGAAGTGAGTCAGCCTGCCAACAAGCAGCAGTGTGCTGTCATTTGAAACATGTTCCCCACACTGTGACTTTGTACCAGTTTTGAGGCTTCTTTCCTGGGTCAATGTGTCCTCTTTCTCCCCCCTGGGTGTGTGTGTGAGACCAGTGAAGTGAGTCAGCCTGCCAACAAGCAGCAGTGTGCTGTCATTTGAAACATGTTCCTCCACACTGTGACTCTGCTGTAGCCAGCTTTCGAGCACTCTTTCCTGGGTAAATGTGTCCTCTTTCTCCCCCCCCTGGGTGTGTGTGAGACAAGTGAAGTGAGTCAGCCTGCCAACAAGCAGCAGTGTGCTGTCATTTGAAACATGTTCCCCCACACTTGACATGCTGTACCAGCTTTGAGCTTCTTTCCTGGGTCAATGTGTCCTCTTTCTCCCCCCTGGGTGTGTGTGAGACAGTGAAGTGAGTCAGCCTGCCAACAAGCAGCAGTGTGCTGTCATTTGAAACATGTTCCCCCACACTTTAACACAGTTTTACCTGTGTTTTGAGGCTTCTTTCCTGGGTCAATGTGTCCTCTTTCTCCCCCCTGGGTGTGTGTGAGAGACCAGTGAAGTGAGTCAGCCTGCCAACAAGCAGCAGTGTGCTGTCATTTGAAACATATTCCCCCACAGTTTAACACAGTTTTACCTGTGTTTTGAGGCTTCTTTCCTGGGTCAATGTGTCCTCTTTCTCCCCCCTGGGTGTGTGTGTGAGACCAGTGAAGTGAGTCAGCCTGCCAACAAGCAGCAGTGTGCTGTCATTTGAAACATGTTCCCCACACTGTGACTACCTGTGTTTTGAGCTTCTTTCCTGGGTCAATGTGTCCTCTTTCTCCCCCCTGGGTGTGTGTGAGACCAGTGAAGTGAGTCAGCCTGCCAACAAGCAGCAGTGTGCTGTCATTTGAAACATGTTCCTCCACACTGTGACTATGCTGTAGCCAGCTTTCGAGCACTCTTTCCTGGGTAAATGTGTCCTCTTTCTCCCCCCCCTGGGTGTGTGTGAGACAAGTGAAGTGAGTCAGCCTGCCAACAAGCAGCAGTGTGCTGTCATTTGAAACATGTTCCCCACATTTAACACAGTTTTACCTGTGTTTTGAGGCTTCTTTCCTGGGTCAATGTGTCCTCTTTCTCCCCCCTGGGTGTGTGTGTGAGACCAGTGAAGTGAGTCAGCCTGCCAACAAGCAGCAGTGTGCTGTCATTTGAAACATGTTCCCCCACACTTACTTTTACCTGTGTTTTGAGGCTTCTTTCCTGGGTCAATGTGTCCTCTTTCTCCCCCCTGGGTGTGTGTGAGACCAGTGAAGTGAGTCAGCCTGCCAACAAGCAGCAGTGTGCTGTCATTTGAAACATGTTCCTCCACACTTTAACACAGTTTTACCTGTGTTTTGAGGCTTCTTTCCTGGGTCAATGTGTCCTCTTTCTCCCCCCTGGGTGTGTGAGAGACAGTGAAGTGAGTCAGCCTGCCAACAAGCAGCAGTGTGCTGTCATTTGAAACATATTCCCCCACAGTTTAACACAGTTTTACCTGTGTTTTGAGGCTTCTTTCCTGGGTCAATGTGTCCTCTTTCTCCCCCCTGGGTGTGTGTGTGAGACCAGTGAAGTGAGTCAGCCTGCCAACAAGCAGCAGTGTGCTGTCATTTGAAACATGTTCCTCCACACTGTGACTCTGCTGTAGCCAGCTTTCGAGCACTCTTTCCTGGGTAAATGTGTCCTCTTTCTCCCCCCCCTGGGTGTGTGTGAGACAAGTGAAGTGAGTCAGCCTGCCAACAAGCAGCAGTGTGCTGTCATTTGAAACATGTTCCTCCACACTGTGACTATGCTGTGGCCAGCTTTCGAGCACTCTTTCCTGGGTCAATGTGTCCTCTTTCTCCCCCCCCTGGGTGTGTGTGAGACAAGTGAAGTGAGTCAGCCTGCCAACAAGCAGCAGTGTGCTGTCATTTGAAACATGTTCCCCCACACTTTAACACAGTTTTACCTGTGTTTTGAGGCTTCTTTCCTGGGTCAATGTGTCCTCTTTCTCCCCCCTGGGTGTGTGTGAGAGACACGTGAAGTGAGTCAGCCTGCCAACAAGCAGCAGTGTGCTGTCATTTGAAACATGTTACCCCACAGTGTGACTATGCTTCTGCCACGTTTCGAGCACTCTTTCCTGGGTCGAAAAGACATGTGCTGTAACCTGGTTCTCTCCCAGTACTGGGTACTAGTCAATGCCACTATCACCACCACATTTAAACCAGATGAAGTGGTAGTTATCCGGGGTGCTGCAGAGTCTTTTTCAGGCTCCTCTCCACAATTGTCCCCCTAAAATGATTTTAAATCATTATTTTTGCATTTAAATGCATGTATTCTATCATTTATATGGTTCCCCAACACAATGCACATAGTCTGGAGCTCACTGGGGTCCTGCATATCATTTAATCAGGCGTTTTAACACTTTTTCCCATGAAAATGATTTTTAATCACTATCATGGGGCTATGAAAATAAAATTCCCGGTAATGCAGAGCACAAGTGCACCTTTTACTATTTAAATGTATTTGTATTATATATATTTGGGCTAGAAAGGGGACCTCTCTGGGTGATTTAGTCAGTTTATGGAGCTTTGCCCACAAATCCTGGATGATCCAGGCCGAATTTGGGTGCTCATAGGCGGCCTGCCAGGCGTCCCCACCCGTGGAAAGCAAAAAAAAGTGAAGAAAACGCTTAATTATATCTTAAAACAGAGTCATTTTTAAGGCTCCTCTCCACAATTGTCCCCCTAAAATGATTTTAAATCATTATTTTTGCATTTGAATGCATTTATTCTATCATTTATATGGTTCCCCAACACAATGCACATAGTCTGGAGCTCACTGGGGTCCTGCATATAATTGAATCAGGCGTTTTAACACTTTTTCCCATGAAAATGATTTTTAATCACTATCATGGGGCTATGAAAATAAAATTCCGGGTAATGCAGAGCACAAGTGCACCTTTTACTATTTAAATGTATTTGTATTATATATATTTGGGCTAGGTAGGGGACCTCTCTGGGTGATTTAGTCAGTTTATGGATTTTTTCCCACAAATCCTGGATGATCCAGGCCGAATTTGGGTGCTCATAGGCGGCCTGCCAGGCGCCCCCACCCGTGGAGCAAAAAAAAAAGTGAAGAAAACGCTTAATTATATCTTAAAATAATCAAAAATGAAGTTTTGAAAAATTGTGAAATTTTTTCTAAGTGCCAACGGGAGTAGTGGCCAGGTGTTTGGCGCTTCGGCCCGATTTTTCCCCTTCTCCGATGGTTGGTACAACGGAGAAGGGGAAAAAGTCCCTGGGCTTCATTTCCACTTCTCTGTCAAAAAGATTCATCCATGTTTTTCAGACTACCTTCCGCACGAAATCAGAAACCCAGTTTTTGGGTGGACTCAGAAAAAATACGGCTGTTGGAAATCATGGAAGAATGTATCCGCTCACCAAGCACTCTGAGTGGGCCTCATTTTGTGCCTCAAGACCCCCCAGCCTGGTTCTCCCAACACTTGGAGGAATGCGAGGGCACTTTTGCAGGTGACTCTACCCGATTATGAGGCACTATTTTGGGCCTTATTTTTTACATTTTCCCGGTTCTCCAAATAGTTTAAGGGTGACATTTTGAGCCCTGGAGGAATGCGAGGGCACTTTCCCGGTGACTCTACCCGATTTTGAGGCACTATTTGGGGGTATAATTTTTACATTTTGACCCCTTTCCCCGGTTTTCACCAAAGTTGAGTTGGATGATTTCCTCCATGG
>JAAOOA010002603.1:32500-38006 GCA_012861695.1 Trematomus loennbergii
CCCTGGGTGTGTGTGTGAGACCAGTGAAGTGAGTCAGCCTGCCAACAAGCAGCAGTGTGCTGTCATTTGAAACATGTTCCTCCACACTGTGACTCTGCTGTAGCCAGCTTTCGAGCACTCTTTCCTGGGTAAATGTGTCCTCTTTCTCCCCCCCCTGGGTGTGTGTGAGACCAGTGAAGTGAGTCAGCCTGCCAACAAGCAGCAGTGTGCTGTCATTTGAAACATGTTCCCCCACACTTTAACACAGTTTTACCTGTGTTTTGAGGCTTCTTTCCTGGGTCAATGTGTCCTCTTTCTCCCCCTGGGTGTGTGTGAGACCAGTGAAGTGAGTCAGCCTGCCAACAAGCAGCAGTGTGCTGTCATTTGAAACATGTTCCCCACACTGTGACTCTGCTGTAGCCAGCTTTGAGGCTTCTTTCCTGGGTCAATGTGTCCTCTTTCTCCCCCCCTGGGTGTGTGTGAGACCAGTGAAGTGAGTCAGCCTGCCAACAAGCAGCAGTGTGCTGTCATTTGAAACATGTTCCCCCACACTTTAACACAGTTTTACCTGTGTTTTGAGGCTTCTTTCCTGGGTCAATGTGTCCTCTTTCTCCCCCCTGGGTGTGTGTGAGAGACCAGTGAAGTGAGTCAGCCTGCCAACAAGCAGCAGTGTGCTGTCATTTGAAACATGTTCCTCCACACTGTGACTCTGCTGTAGCCAGCTTTCGAGCACTCTTTCCTGGGTCAATGTGTCCTCTTTCTCCCCCCTGGGTGTGTGTGAGACAGTGAAGTGAGTCAGCCTGCCAACAAGCAGCAGTGTGCTGTCATTTGAAACATGTTCCCCCACACTTTAACACAGTTTTACCTGTGTTTTGAGGCTTCTTTCCTGGGTCAATGTGTCCTCTTTCCCCCCTGGGTGTGTGTGAGAGACCAGTGAAGTGAGTCAGCCTGCCAACAAGCAGCAGTGTGCTGTCATTTGAAACATATTCCCCCACAGTTTAACACAGTTTTACCTGTGTTTTGAGGCTTCTTTCCTGGGTCAATGTGTCCTCTTTCTCCCCCCTGGGTGTGTGTGTGAGACCAGTGAAGTGAGTCAGCCTGCCAACAAGCAGCAGTGTGCTGTCATTTGAAACATGTTCCTCCACACTGTGACTCTGCTTACCAGCTTTCGAGCTTCTTTCCTGGGTCAATGTGTCCTCTTTCTCCCCCCCCTGGGTGTGTGTGAGACAAGTGAAGTGAGTCAGCCTGCCAACAAGCAGCAGTGTGCTGTCATTTGAAACATGTTCCCCCACTTTAACACAGTTTTACCTGTGTTTTGAGGCTTCTTTCCTGGGTCAATGTGTCCTCTTTCTCCCCCCTGGGTGTGTGTGAGAGACCAGTGAAGTGAGTCAGCCTGCCAACAAGCAGCAGTGTGCTGTCATTTGAAACATATTCCCCCACAGTTTAACACAGTTTTACCTGTGTTTTGAGGCTTCTTTCCTGGGTCAATGTGTCCTCTTTCTCCCCCCTGGGTGTGTGTGAGAGACCAGTGAAGTGAGTCAGCCTGCCAACAAGCAGCAGTGTGCTGTCATTTGAAACATATTCCCCCACAGTTTAACACAGTTTTACCTGTGTTTTGAGGCTTCTTTCCTGGGTCAATGTGTCCTCTTTCTCCCCCCTGGGTGTGTGTGTGAGACCAGTGAAGTGAGTCAGCCTGCCAACAAGCAGCAGTGTGCTGTCATTTGAAACATGTTCCTCCACACTGTGACTCTGCTGTAGCCAGCTTTCGAGCACTCTTTCCTGGGTAATGTGTCCTCTTTCTCCCCCCCTGGGTGTGTGTGAGACCAGTGAAGTGAGTCAGCCTGCCAACAAGCAGCAGTGTGCTGTCATTTGAAACATGTTCCTCCACACTGTGACTCTGCTGTAGCCAGCTTTCGAGCACTCTTTCCTGGGTAAATGTGTCCTCTTTCTCCCCCCTGGGTGTGTGTGAGACAGTGAAGTGAGTCAGCCTGCCAACAAGCAGCAGTGTGCTGTCATTTGAAACATGTTCCCCCACTTTAACACAGTTTTACCTGTGTTTTGAGGCTTCTTTCCTGGGTCAATGTGTCCTCTTTCTCCCCCCTGGGTGTGTGTGAGAGACCAGTGAAGTGAGTCAGCCTGCCAACAAGCAGCAGTGTGCTGTCATTTGAAACATGTTCCCCCACACTTTAACACAGTTTTACCTGTGTTTTGAGGCTTCTTTCCTGGGTCAATGTGTCCTCTTTCTCCCCCCTGGGTGTGTGTGTGAGACCAGTGAAGTGAGTCAGCCTGCCAACAAGCAGCAGTGTGCTGTCATTTGAAACATGTTCCTCCACACTGTGACTCTGCTGTAGCCAGCTTTCGAGCACTCTTTCCTGGGTAAATGTGTCCTCTTTCTCCCCCCCCTGGGTGTGTGTGAGACAAGTGAAGTGAGTCAGCCTGCCAACAAGCAGCAGTGTGCTGTCATTTGAAACATGTTCCCCCACACTTTAACACAGTTTTACCTGTGTTTTGAGGCTTCTTTCCTGGGTCAATGTGTCCTCTTTCTCCCCCCTGGGTGTGTGTGTGAGACCAGTGAAGTGAGTCAGCCTGCCAACAAGCAGCAGTGTGCTGTCATTTGAAACATGTTCCTCCACACTGTGACTCTGCTGTAGCCAGCTTTCGAGCACTCTTTCCTGGGTAAATGTGTCCTCTTTCTCCCCCCCCTGGGTGTGTGTGAGACAAGTGAAGTGAGTCAGCCTGCCAACAAGCAGCAGTGTGCTGTCATTTGAAACATGTTCCCCCACACTTTAACACAGTTTTACCTGTGTTTTGAGGCTTCTTTCCTGGGTCAATGTGTCCTCTTTCTCCCCCCTGGGTGTGTGTGTGAGACCAGTGAAGTGAGTCAGCCTGCCAACAAGCAGCAGTGTGCTGTCATTTGAAACATGTTCCTCCACACTGTGACTCTGCTGTAGCCAGCTTTCGAGCACTCTTTCCTGGGTAATGTGTCCTCTTTCTCCCCCCCGGGTGTGTGTGAGACAAGTGAAGTGAGTCAGCCTGCCAACAAGCAGCAGTGTGCTGTCATTTGAAACATGTTCCCCCACTTTAACACAGTTTTACCTGTGTTTTGAGGCTTCTTTCCTGGGTCAATGTGTCCTCTTTCTCCCCCCTGGGTGTGTGTGAGACCAGTGAAGTGAGTCAGCCTGCCAACAAGCAGCAGTGTGCTGTCATTTGAAACATGTTCCTCCACACTGTGACTCTGCTGTAGCCAGCTTTCGAGCACTCTTTCCTGGGTAAATGTGTCCTCTTTCTCCCCCCCCTGGGTGTGTGTGAGACAAGTGAAGTGAGTCAGCCTGCCAACAAGCAGCAGTGTGCTGTCATTTGAAACATGTTCCCCCACACTTTAACACAGTTTTACCTGTGTTTTGAGGCTTCTTTCCTGGGTCAATGTGTCCTCTTTCTCCCCCCTGGGTGTGTGTGAGACCAGTGAAGTGAGTCAGCCTGCCAACAAGCAGCAGTGTGCTGTCATTTGAAACATGTTCCTCCACACTGTGACTCTGCTGTAGCCAGCTTTCGAGCACTCTTTCCTGGGTAATGTGTCCTCTTTCTCCCCCCCTGGGTGTGTGTGAGACAAGTGAAGTGAGTCAGCCTGCCAACAAGCAGCAGTGTGCTGTCATTTGAAACATGTTCCCCCACACTTTAACACAGTTTTACCTGTGTTTTGAGGCTTCTTTCCTGGGTCAATGTGTCCTCTTTCTCCCCCCTGGGTGTGTGTGTGAGACCAGTGAAGTGAGTCAGCCTGCCAACAAGCAGCAGTGTGCTGTCATTTGAAACATGTTCCTCCACACTGTGACTCTGCTGTAGCCAGCTTTCGAGCACTCTTTCCTGGGTAAATGTGTCCTCTTTCTCCCCCCCCTGGGTGTGTGTGAGACAAGTGAAGTGAGTCAGCCTGCCAACAAGCAGCAGTGTGCTGTCATTTGAAACATGTTCCCCCACACTTTAACACAGTTTTACCTGTGTTTTGAGGCTTCTTTCCTGGGTCAATGTGTCCTCTTTCTCCCCCCTGGGTGTGTGTGTGAGACCAGTGAAGTGAGTCAGCCTGCCAACAAGCAGCAGTGTGCTGTCATTTGAAACATGTTCCTCCACACTGTGACTCTGCTGTAGCCAGCTTTCGAGCACTCTTTCCTGGGTAAATGTGTCCTCTTTCTCCCCCCCCTGGGTGTGTGTGAGACAAGTGAAGTGAGTCAGCCTGCCAACAAGCAGTGTGCTGTCATTTGAAACATGTTCCCCCACACTTTAACACAGTTTTACCTGTGTTTTGAGGCTTCTTTCCTGGGTCAATGTGTCCTCTTTCTCCCCCCTGGGTGTGTGTGAGAGACCAGTGAAGTGAGTCAGCCTGCCAACAAGCAGCAGTGTGCTGTCATTTGAAACATATTCCCCCACAGTTTAACACAGTTTTACCTGTGTTTTGAGGCTTCTTTCCTGGGTCAATGTGTCCTCTTTCTCCCCCCCTGGGTGTGTGTGAGACAAGTGAAGTGAGTCAGCCTGCCAACAAGCAGCAGTGTGCTGTCATTTGAAACATGTTCCCCCACACTTTAACACAGTTTTACCTGTGTTTTGAGGCTTCTTTCCTGGGTCAATGTGTCCTCTTTCTCCCCCCTGGGTGTGTGTGAGAGACCAGTGAAGTGAGTCAGCCTGCCAACAAGCAGCAGTGTGCTGTCATTTGAAACATGTTCCTCCACACTGTGACTCTGCTGTAGCCAGCTTTCGAGCACTCTTTCCTGGGTAAATGTGTCCTCTTTCTCCCCCCCCTGGGTGTGTGTGAGACAAGTGAAGTGAGTCAGCCTGCCAACAAGCAGCAGTGTGCTGTCATTTGAAACATGTTCCCCCACACTGTAACACACTTTTACCTGTGTTTTGAGGCTTCTTTCCTGGGTCAATGTGTCCTCTTTCTCCCCCCTGGGTGTGTGTGTGAGACCAGTGAAGTGAGTCAGCCTGCCAACAAGCAGCAGTGTGCTGTCATTTGAAACATGTTCCCCCACACTTTAACACAGTTTTACCTGTGTTTTGAGGCTTCTTTCCTGGGTCAATGTGTCCTCTTTCTCCCCCCTGGGTGTGTGTGAGAGACCAGTGAAGTGAGTCAGCCTGCCAACAAGCAGCAGTGTGCTGTCATTTGAAACATATTCCCCCACAGTTTAACACAGTTTTACCTGTGTTTTGAGGCTTCTTTCCTGGGTCAATGTGTCCTCTTTCTCCCCCCTGGGTGTGTGTGTGAGACCAGTGAAGTGAGTCAGCCTGCCAACAAGCAGCAGTGTGCTGTCATTTGAAACATGTTCCTCCACACTGTGACTCTGCTGTAGCCAGCTTTCGAGCACTCTTTCCTGGGTAAATGTGTCCTCTTTCTCCCCCCCCTGGGTGTGTGTGAGACAAGTGAAGTGAGTCAGCCTGCCAACAAGCAGCAGTGTGCTGTCATTTGAAACATGTTCCCCCACACTTTAACACAGTTTTACCTGTGTTTTGAGGCTTCTTTCCTGGGTCAATGTGTCCTCTT
>JAAOOA010002604.1:0-41640 GCA_012861695.1 Trematomus loennbergii
TCTCCTGCTGATGTTCAGGTGTATATCAGTATGTAGTGGTCTCTACTTTAAGAGTCCCTCTCCTGCTGATGTTCAGATGTATATAGTATGTAGTGTCTCTACTTTATAAGAGTCCTCTCCTGCTGATGTTCAGGTGTATATCAGTATGTAGTGTCTCTACTTTAAAGAGTCCTCTCCTGCTGATGTTCAGGTGTATATCAGTATGTAGTGTCTCTACTTTAAAGAGTCCTCTCCTGCTGATGTTCAGGTGAATATCAGTATGTAGTGTCTCTACTTTAAAGAGTCCTCTCCTGCTGATGTTCAGGTGTATATCAGGATGTAGTGTCTTCTACTTTAAAGAGTCCTCTCCTCCTGATGTTCAGGTGTATATCAGTATTTAGTATCTCTACTTTAAAGAGTCATCTCCTGCTGATGTTCAGGTGTATATCAGTATGTAGTGTCTCTACTTTAAAGAGTTCTCTCTGCTGATGTTCAGGTGTATATCAGTATGTAGTGTCTCTACTTTAAAGAGTCCTCTCCTGCTGATGTTCAGGTGTATATCAGTATGTAGTGTCTCTACTTTAAAGAGTCCTCTCCTGCTGATGTTCAGGTGTATATCAGTATGTAGTTGTCTCTACTTTAAAGAGTCCTCTCCTGCTGATGTTCAGGTGTATATCAGTATGTAGTGTCTCTACTTTAAAGAGTCCTCTCCTGCTGATGTTCAGATGTATATCAGTATGTAGTGTCTCTACTTTAAAGAGTCCTCTCCTGCTGATGTTCAGGTGTATATCAGTATGTAGTGTCTCTACTTTAAAGAGTCCTCTCCTGCTGATGTTCAGGTGTATATCAGTATGTAGTCTGTCTCTACTTTAAAGAGTCCTCTCCTGCTGATGTTCAGGTGAATATCAGTATGTAGTGTCTCTACTTTAAAGAGTCCTCTCCTGCTGATGGTCAGGTGTATATCAGTATGTAGTGTCTCTACTTTAAAGAGTCTCTCCTGCTGATGTTCAGGTGAATATCAGTATGTAGTGTCTGTACTTTAAAGAGTCCTCTCCTGCTGATGTTCAGGTGTATATCATTATGTAGTGTCTGTACTTTAAAGAGTCCTCTCCTGCTGATGTTCAGGTGTATTCAGTATTTAGTGTCTCTACTTTAAAGAGTCCTCTCCTGCTGATGTTCAGGTGTATATCAGTATGTAGTGTCTCTACTTTAAAGAGTCCTCTCCTGCTGATGTGCAGGTGTATATCAGTATGTAGTGTCTCTACTTTAAAGAGTCCTCTCCTGCTGATGTTCAGTGAATATCAGTATGTAGTGTCTCTACTTTAAAGAGTCCTCTCCTGCTGATGTTCAGGTGTATATCAGTATGTAGTGTCTCTACTTTAAAGAGTCCTCTCCTGCTGATGTTCAGGTGTATATCAGTATGTAGTGTCTCTACTTTAAAGAGTCCTCTCCTGCTGATGTTCAGGTGTATATCAGTATGTAGTGTCTACTTTAAAGAGTCCTCTCCTGCTGATGTTCAGGTGTATATCAGTATGTAGTGTCTCTACTTTAAAGAGTCCTCTCCTGCTGATGTTCAGTGTATATCAGTATGTAGTGTCTCTACTTTAAAGAGTCCTCTCCTGCAGATGTTCAGGTGTATATCAGTATGTAGTGTCTCTACTTTAAAGAGTCCTCTCCTGCTGATGTTCAGGTGTATATCAGCATGTAGTGTCTCTACTTAAAGAGTCCTCTCCTGCTGATGTTCAGGTGTATATCAGTATGTAGTGTCTCTACTTTAAAGAGTCCTCTCCTGTGATGTTCAGGTGTATATCAGTATGTAGCGTCTCTACTTAAAGAGTCCTCTCCTGCTGATGTTCAGGTGTATATCAGTATGTAGTATCTCTACTTTAAAGTGTCCTCTCCTGCTGATGTTCAGGTGTATATCAGAATGTAGCGTCTCTACTTTAAAGAGTCTCCTGCTGATGTTCAGGTGTATATCAGTTGTGTGTCTCTACTTTAAAGAGTCCTCTCCTGCTGATGTTCAGGTGTATATCAGTATGTAGTGTCTCTACTTTAAAGAGTCCTCTCCTGCTGATGTTCAGGTGTATATCAGTATGTAGTGTCTCTACTTAAAGAGTCCTCTCCTGCTGATGTTCAGGTGTATATCAGTACGTAGTGTCTCTACTTTAAAGAGTCCTCTCCTGCTGATGTTCAGGTGTACATCAGTATGTATTGTCTCTACTTTAAAGAGTCCTCTCCTGCTGATGTTCAGGTGTATATCAGTATGTAGTGTCTCTACTTTAAAGAGTCCTCTCCTGCTGATGTTCAGGTGTATATCAGTATGTAGTTCCTACCTGTACACAAAGGGTCCTTTCTGCTCCACCATGGGCTTTTCTCCTTTCAGAATCTCCTGAGGGTTCAGGACGTTGAAGAAGTAGACGGACATGAAGAACGGCACCGGGACGTCCTTCCACATGGTGTAAGACATGCTGTTCTTCGGATCAATCACTGTGTTCTGACATGAGAGGGGGAGAAAGAATAATATTAAATAAAAGGATTAAACTATGTGTTATTTTTATGGTTGATTTATGAAGAGATTATTTATCTCCTAAAATAATAGTTTCCTCAAAAAAATGCCGGAAAAGGTAATTTTATATTCAAGGCTTTATTGTCATGTGCACAGTAGCTAGATATGTTATATTCATATATGTTTATTATTATATTACGGCAATTCTGTGTTTTCTTCTTTACTATTATTATTATTATTGTTGTTATTACTTTGTTTAAATAGTGAATAAATTACAGAACAAAAGTATTTATGGAGGAAAGATGAACTCATGGGGGGACAAAGCTGATAAATCAAAATAGAGATACCTGCGAAGGAATATTAAAAACATGTTTTGTAATTCAAAAACCCAAAATATATTCACTTTACTTTCATGCAAGTTTAAGAAAAAGCATACATTGCATATTTAAAGGGGACCTATCATGCAAAATGCACTTTTGTACGTCTTTTCTACATGAATATGTGTCCCCGGTGTTCCAGGGAACTCACCAAGTGTCAGAAAACACAACCCTCTCTATTTTCCTCCATACCCAAATCTCTAAAAAAGGGGCTGCAACGGATCTGATAAAAACTGATCCAGATTTGAACACTGTCCTGACGTCAGGACGGTGGCACTACGGCTATTGGGCCAACTCCACCAATCAGGAGGAGACAGCCACGGCCATTGCCGTTCGAAAGCGCTGGAGACGCTGTAGTACATATGCCAGGCTGTAGGTGGTGCTGTTCTCACAGAATCTGCCCTTGCAGAGCAGAGCTAAAAAATGTCAAATTGAGCAAAATGAGGCATGGCTAAAATGCATGATCTGTTTGGTATTTTGAAAAAAAATAAGTATAAATATGCCTTATATAGGTATGGTCCTACACTATATTATTATAATATAGCATGATTGGTCCACTTTAAGTAGCCGGAAACAAGCAAATCTTTATGGTTTGGCTTAAGATGACTAACATGGCTTAAAATATCTACATAAACCGACAGAAACTATGTCCGTTAGTCTGTATCTCCAAAAGCTCATTTTCTCCACAGAGTTCAAACCCTTATTTTAGCATCACATATTTCGCAAATAAGCTTTTTAAAGCTATGTTTTAAATAAAAGCCTTATTAAAACGTACAGATATAAACAAGCAGGAGCAAAGATTATAAAAGTACAGTTTCTGTGACTTAATTTCAGCTCTTTTCTAATAATTTAACTGATATTTTAGTCTATAAAATGTCAACAAATCTAACAAATAGTCACAAATCAAAGTTGACAATCACATAAAACAAAGTCAAGGAATCTTCACAAACTAGGTATCTCACATACTGTAAATATAACTTTTGAATCACACACACACACACACACACACACACACACAACCACACACACACACACACACCACACACACACACACACACACACACACACACACACACACACACACACACACACACACACACACACACAACACCACACACACACACACACACACAACACACACACACACACACACACACACACACACACACACACACACACACACACACACAACACACACACACACACACACACACACACACACCACACACACACACACACACACACACACACACACACACACACACACACACACACACACACACACACGTTCACACAAGAGCTTCAGCAATCATTCATTCTATCAGCGTTCAACCTTATCATGTAATTATGATTGAATCACCAAGATATTACCGCATATTATAACTGTTATATCAGAGGTGGAAAGTAACGAAGTACAAGTACTCAAGTGCTGTACTTAAGTAATTGCACTTTACTTGAGTATTTCCATTTTATACTACCTCATACTTCTACTCCAATACATTTATTGGTCAAGATTACTTTTGCAGGAGAATATTATCAATGCAAAATATCAATCAACTCTGATATATAATTAAAGGATAATATATCCAGTAGAAGTACTTCAAGTATTTGAATTGGCCCCACCTTTACCTGCTTTAATGAACCTGTTAATGCATGCGTGATAATAATCCAGAAAATATACCCAGAGGGGAGAAGTATAGGTCGTGTACTTGAGTAAAAGTAGAAGTACTCAGGTCGTGTGCTTGAGTAAAAGTACTCAGATCTTGTACTTGAGTAAAAGTAGAAGTACTCAGATCTTGTACTTAGTAAAAGTAGAAGTACTCAGATCTTGTACTTGAGTTAAAGTAGAAGTACACAGATCTTGTACTTGAGTAAAAGTAGAAGTACTCAGATCTTGTACTTGAGTAAAAGTAGAAGTACTCAGATCTTGTACTTGAGTAAAAGTAGAAGTACTCAGGTCTTGTACTTGAGTAAAAGTAGAAGTACCAGAGTGTAGGAATACTCTGTTACAGTAAAAGTCCTGCATTCAAAATGTTCCTCAAGTAAAAGTAGAAAAGTATTATCATCAAAATATAGTTAAAGTAGCGACAGTGAAAGTAGTCAAAAGTAACTAAAGGTATTAAATACATGTAGTGGAGGAAAAGTACATAGACACAATAGCACAAGAACCTCAACATTTTACTTAAGTACAGTACTTGAATACATGTACTTTACACCACTGAATGTAAATATATGATTCTGAAATGACACAGAACACACAATGAGTACTTTTACTTTTGGTACTTTAAGTTTAATTCAATGCAAATGGTTTAGTACTTTGAAAGGCAGGACTTTACTTGTAACAGAGTATTCCTACACATGTACTTTGACTGATTAATACAGGATATTCTCCCTACTCTGCATGCACATTATTCCTGATTATCTGAGTGTCCTTGATCATTTATAGAGATCCTCACGTGTCATTGGAGCCCTTTGAGACTGATAACATGATACAGAAACACTCAGCACATTTACAGCTCTCACAGGAAAACACGATGCATGTGTTCTTACCTTCACCACCTGGTCGTCGATGATTATCGGTCCCACAAAAGTTAAAACCACCCCGAAGAACACCATGAGGACCCCGGCCACTATGAAGCCCACCGCCACTTTGGCTTTATTTATCGCCATGGCTGGTTATTGTTATTGTGGACAGCTGACAGCAGTGTGTTTAGCTCCGGAGAGATGCTGTGCTAACCGCTAATGTCAGTCTGCTAACGGCTAAAACTCATAAAGGACTACAGAGAGGTCTCGCTATGACATTAAATATAGCTTCAGGTCGACATTTAGAGCCCGCCAGCTTTTAAACTTCTCAGATCCATGAAATCGATCAGCTGCTATTGTCGCTGTATTTATACTCTGTCAGCCACGCCCCCTTTAGTGCGCGCTGAGGATTCTGGGAAATGTAGTTCTCCTCCGTGCTTTCTTTATTATACAACATAGGTTGAAAATAAAAATAATTAAATTAGAAATACAAACAAGTAAAAAAAATCCTTAAAATTCAATGTTCCAGACATCACATCGGCTAACCATTTTGACTTTGTGTTTTTATTATTTTATAATATTTATCATATTTTTTGTTTTATTAATTTGTTTATGTCCCTATTATTTGTAGTGCTAGATCTGTAGTGTAGAGTATTGATTTTAGGTATATTTACCCTGTTTGTAAGGTTTTTATCTTATGTACTTACACCTTTGCTCCCTCAGGTCATTTAAGGCTAGCTTGCGCAACTTTGCCATCAACAACACACTACAAAGAGTGTAGAGAAGCAGCCTTCTGCTAATGACCTTTAATAATATTTATATTTTATTAATTACATCATTTAAAACGTACTTTTTAACTTTATTTATTTATTTGTTATCTTTCTTACTTGTTTTGTTTATTAATTCTGTTTTTTTAAGTATTCTTCATTTTTTTATATACAGTAGTGTCTTGAAATCACATTTGGATATAAACCATCTCTATTGAATTACAGAAAATATCCCCAAATGGAAACACCTCCAGAAACTTAGAATACATAAATAAACAAATCAAAAACCTTGAAGTTGCTTTTACAATTAGTTAAAGGGGACCTATCTTGCTAAATGCACTTTTTGATGTCTTTTATACATAACATGTGTCCCTGGTGTGTCGGGGAACTCACGCAGCGTCAGAAAATAAAACCCTCTCTCTTTTCCTCCGTACCCAAATCTCTAAAAACGGGGGAACAACGGAGCTGATTCAGATTTGCGTCCGATATGACGTAATATCTGAAATGTGGACCCACGGCCCTATCAGAAACGTTGCTATCAGAACAATGCCCGACTGTTTTGGACGTAATATGGTCTGTGTTTACATTAGCATCGCTAACACTCAGAGCTAACCTGTACTGGAGAGCATGTGTGTGAAGAAGCAGGAAATAAAAAGGAACTCACCTTGTGGTATAACCGGCAAGAGAGAAAGCCTTTGAGCTCCATACTGTTTCAGATAGAATCCTTGATAATCCATGATATGGCGTTTCATC
Organism: Trematomus loennbergii; assembly: GCA_012861695.1. Lineage (NCBI taxonomy): Eukaryota > Metazoa > Chordata > Actinopteri > Perciformes > Nototheniidae > Trematomus > Trematomus loennbergii. The sequence continues at coordinate 6,906 of JAAOOA010002604.1, forward strand.
ACGGCAGTATTTAGTTTAGACAGTAGCTGCCGGGTCCCGCATGAGCTCAGCCCCGCCTCTTTTTTAAAGCTTTATACCCAAATCAGCACTTTTGAAACAGGAAGTGAAATAGAGGGATATGAGGCATGGCTAGAATGGGTGATCTGTTTGGTATTTTGAGCAAAACACTTCATAGACATGTTTTTTATATTTTTGTATATATCTGAGACCTATGCTATTGCCTAAAAATAGCATGATAGGTGACCTTTAAATAGGCTATAAGTGACTTTATATTAGTTAAGAAGAATTGTATTGGCCACAAATACTGCATTTAGATTACAAAGTGGTTCAAAAAAAGGCTTAGCAGCACATCCAACATATATTATTCTAGTGTGCATTTGTGTTTTCTTTAGCACCTGAAGTCACCACTGTGCCACCTTATATAATGTTGGGTGATAATACATTAACAATAGTAATGATTGAGTGCATAAAGTGACATAACGTGACCCTGAAGGTATGCGCAACATCTGCAGCAGTGAGAGAGATATCTGCAGAGAACGTCCACAGATATTTATCGACAGAGAACCAGTAGCAAACACAGATTAGGGTTCATTTAAACTGTGATAAGCATGCAGATTAAATAACCTCAATCAATGGAAAACAATAGGAGCCTTGTTCGGTGCCTTGCTCAAGGGCCCAGGAGGGGTCAAAAACAATTGCACTTAATTTTTTTATATATAATTGTATTGCACTATTAAATCATGTTATTAATTATTTTTTATTCGTATATATTATTTTTATACCTAAAAAGATCAAACTCTCCTATAACCATAATTGTACAATTTAAAAACACAGAAATGGAAAAGAAATAAGCAGAATTTAATGTTAATGACCTGACTTTTATACTTCCTTTTCATTATATTTCAACTATTTTATCTAACTATATATATTTTAAATGAATACTAATCATTTTTCTTTAATTCATTTGTAACTTTCCCATTATCACTCACCTTTATCACTTGGTCTTTCATCACCGCCGGTCCCACGAACAGCATAACGATTCCAGACACCACGGTCAGAACCCCTGCCACGATAAACCCAATCGTTATTTTGGATTTATTTAGAGCCATGATTACTAACAACGATCAAAGATTATTAAAAGTCAATTGAATGTCCTCTGCAGAGCCACAACATGCAGTATGAACGCAGGGTTTTAAAGTCCTGGAGAGATGGAGGCAGGGGAGTGATGGCTGTTTATACTCTGAAAGACCCCCCACACACACACACACACACACACACACACACACACACACACACACACACACACACACACACAACACACACACACACACACACACACACACACACACACACACACACACACACACACACACACACACACACATTGAGAGGCATGTTTGCGCTTCCCGTTTCCCAAATTCATAAATTCATGCAGTCACATTTGAGTCAGATGACTTTTGTCACTTTGATTTTGAAGTTTAACTGAAAACACAAATCATGTTGGCACGCACCCCGCCCTCTGGAGTATCAAAACTCAGGGGTTTAAAGATAAAACAACTATATGACTAAATTAATTGTATGCACAGTAATATGCTTCTCATTTTATAATAACCTGCTGTTTTCAGATTTATGATTTGGGTTGTTTTTTTGGCATTTTCTGCTCCGGAAAACGTGTTAAATTCAACAATTTTTCAGAAATCTTTATGGAAGTGAACATCCAACGATGCACCCGACAGTGTCACATCACCAATACAACCTGTGGTGAAATCTACCTTCCACTAATACTTAACTTTTGTACTTAAATACAGTTTTTAAGTGCTTTTTTAATTACATATATTACTTTTTACGTAACTAGACTTTTCTGACGGACGTACTTTGGGCATTTCTAATTATAAAACATGAATAAGAGTAATTTAATTAGTAAGTAAGTAATAGAACAAGTGGTGAATCTAACTAATACTTAACTTTTACAGTTTTTAAGTGCTTTTGTTTAAGTATGTACTTAATAACATTTCAGGGTTGAACGCTGATGGGATGAATGGTGTGATTAAACTCTTGTGAGAACATGTAACTTGGAATATGTAAGAACCTATTTTGAACATCTCTTCAGATTTGTTCCACAAAATATTTCAGCTGTGAAGAAAATGCAAGGTTAAATTGCATTAGAGCGATTGAGAAGATAAATTAAGGGTTTTATTGTGTAATATTGATAGTGTGGAGTGAGAGAAGTTGTAAGTAAAGTGTGTTCGGTGCATGGGAGGAATATCTGCGTGCTAAGGAGCAAAACAAAAAAGCAGTAAATTAAAAACCGCTGGAGATTATACTCAGGAAATGAGACAGGACATTCTGAAAAACACAATGCCTTAAACACCAACATTATCTCTCTGATGTGTCCTTTCAAGGAGACAAACTAAATCTACGTCAGTGAGTAAGTGCGTAAGAAGGTAGTTTAGTAAGTAAGTAAGTGAGTTAGTCAGTAAGTAAGTAAGTTAGTAAGTAAGTGAGTTAGTCAGTAAGTGAGTAAGTTAGTAAGTAGGTTGGTGCGTAACATACTAAGTAAGTGAGGAAGTAATAAGTTAGTACGTAAGTAAGGAAGTAAGTAAGACAGTAGGTGAGTAAGTAAGTAAGTAAGTTAGTAAGTTAGTAAGTTAGTAAGTTAGTACGTTAGTAAGTAAGTAAGTAAGTTAGTAAGACAGTAAGTAAGACAGTAGGTTAGTAAGTAAGTTAGTAAGTAAGTAGGTTAGTAAGTAAGTAAGTTAGTAAGTTAGTAAGTTAGTAAGTTAGTAAGTTAGTAAGTAGGTAAGTAAGTTAGTAAGACAGTAAGTAAGACAGTATGTTAGTAAGTAAGTTAGTAAGTAAGTAGGTTAGTAAGTTAGTAAGACAGTAGGTTAGTAAGTTAGTAAGTTACTAAGTTAGTAAGTTAGTAAGTAAGTAGGTAAGTAAGACAGTAGGTGAGTAAGTAAGTAAGTAAGTAAGTTAGTAAGTTAGTAAGTTAGTAAGTAAGTAAGTTAGTAAGACAGTAGGTAAGTAGGTAAGTTAGTAGGTAAGTAAGACTGTAGGTAAGTAGGTAAGTTAGTAAGTAAGTAAGTTAGTAAGAAGTAAGTAAGTAAGTTAGTAAGTTAGTAAGTTAGTAAGTTAGTAAGTTAGTAAGTAAGTAAGTTAGTAAGACAGTAGGTAAGTAGGTAAGTTAGTAAGTAAGTAAGTAAGTTAGTAAGTTAGTAAGACAGTAAGTAAGACAGTAGGTGAGTAAGACAGTAGGTGAGTAAGTAAGTAAGTAAGTAATTAGTAAGTTAGTAAGTAAGTAAGTTAGTAAGTTAGTAAGTAAGTAGGTAAGTAAGACAGTAGGTGAGTAAGTAAGTAAGTAATTAGTAAGTTAGTAAGTTAGTAAGTTAGAAGTTAGTAAGTAAGTAGGTAAGACAGTAGGTGAGTAAGTAAGTAAGTAAGTTAGTAAGTTAGTAAGTAAGTAGGTAAGTAAGACAGTAGGTGAGTAAGTAAGTAAGTAATTAGTAAGTTAGTAAGTTAGTAAGTTAGTAAGTAAGTAGGTAAGACAGTAAGTAAGACAGTAGGTAAGTAAGTAAGTTAGTAAGTTAGTAAGTAAGTAGGTAAGTAAGACAGTAGGTGAGTAAGTAAGTAAGTAAGTAAGTAAGTAATTAGTAAGTTAGTAAGTTAGTAAGTTAGTAAGTTAGTAAGTTAGTAAGTAAGTAGGTAAGACAGTAAGTAAGACAGTAGGTAAGTAAGTAAGTTAGTAAGTTAGTAAGTAAGTAGGTAAGACAGTAGGTGAGTAAGTAAGTAAGTAATTAGTAAGTTAGTAAGTAAGTAGGTAAGTAAGACAGTAGGTGAGTAAGTAAGTAAGTAAGTAATTAGTAAGTTAGTAAGTTAGTAAGTTAGTAAGTTAGTAAGTAAGTAGGTAAGACAGTAAGTAAGACAGTAGTAAGTAAGTAAGTTAGTAAGTTAGTAAGTTAGTAAGTAAGTAGGTAAGTAAGACAGTAGGTGAGTAAGTAAGTAAGTAAGTAATTAGTAAGTTAGTAAGTTAGTAAGTAAGTAGGTAAGACAGTAAGTAAGACAGTAGGTGAGTAAGTAAGTAAGTTAGTAAGTTAGTAAGTTAGTAAGTAAGACAGTAGGTAGTAAGTAAGTTAGTAAGTAAGTAGGTTAGTAAGTAAGACAGTAGGTTAGTAAGTTAGTAAGTTAGTAAGTTAGTAAGTAAGTAGGTAAGACAGTAAGTAAGACAGTAGGTAAGTAAGTAAGCTAGTAAGTTAGTAAGTTAGTAAGTAAGTAGGTAAGTAAGACAGTAGGTGAGTAAGTAAGTAAGTAAGTAATTAGTAAGTTAGTAAGTTAGTAAGTAAGACAGTAGGTGAGTAAGTAAGTAAGTTAGTAAGTTAGTAAGTTAGTAAGTTAGTAAGTAAGACAGTAGGTTAGTAAGTAAGTTAGTTAAGTAAGTAGGTTAGTAAGTAAGACAGTAGGTTAGTAAGTTAGTAAGTTAGTAAGTTAGTAAGTAAGTAGGTAAGTAAGTTAGTAAGACAGTAGGTTAGTAAGTTAGTAAGTTAGTAAGTAGTAGGTAAGTAAGTTAGTAAGACAGTAGGTTAGTAAGTTAGTAAGTTAGTAAGTTAGTAAGTTAGTAAGTTAGTAAGTTAGTAAGTAAGTAGGTAAGTAAGTTAGTAAGACAGTAGGTAAGTAAGACAGTAGGTAAGACAGTAAGTAAGACAGTAGGTAAGTAAGTAAGTTAGTAAGTTAGTAAGTAAGTAGGTAAGTAAGACAGTAGGTGAGTAAGTAAGTAAGTAAGTAAGTAAGTAATTAGTAAGTTAGTAAGTTAGTAAGTTAGTAAGTTAGTAAGTAAGTAGGTAAGACAGTAAGTAAGACAGTAGGTAAGTAAGTTAGTAAGTTAGTAAGTAAGTAGGTAAGACAGTAGGTGAGTAAGTAAGTAAGTAATTAGTAAGTTAGTAAGTAAGTAGGTAAGTAAGTAAGACAGTAGGTGAGTAAGTAAGTAAGTAAGTAATTAGTAAGTTAGTAAGTTAGTAAGTTAGTAAGTAAGTAGGTAAGACAGTAAGTAAGACAGTAGGTAAGTAAGTAAGTTAGTAAGTTAGTAAGTTAGTAAGTAAGTAGGTAAGTAAGACAGTAGGTGAGTAAGTAAGTAAGTAAGTAATTAGTAAGTTAGTAAGTTAGTAAGTTAGTAAGTTAGTAAGTAAGTAGGTAAGACAGTAAGTAAGACAGTAGGTAAGTAAGTAAGTTAGTAAGTTAGTAAGTTAGTAAGTAAGTAGGTAAGTAAGACAGTAGGTGAGTAAGTAAGTAAGTAAGTAATTAGTAAGTTAGTAAGTAGGTAAGACAGTAAGTAAGACAGTAGGTGAGTAAGTAAGTAAGTTAGTAAGTTAGTAAGTTAGTAAGTTAGTAAGTAAGACAGTAGGTTAGTAAGTAAGTTAGTAAGTAAGTAAGTTAGTAAGTAAGACAGTAGGTTAGTAAGTTAGTAAGTTAGTAAGTAAGTAGGTAAGTAAGTTAGTAAGACAGTAGGTTAGTAAGTTAGTAAGTAAGTAGGTAAGTAAGTTAGTAAGACAGTAGGTTAGTAAGTTAGTAAGTTAGTAAGTTAGTAAGTTAGTAAGTTAGTAAGTAAGTAGGTAAGTAAGTTAGTAAGACAGTAGGTAAGTAAGACAGTAGGTGAGTAAGTAAGTAAGTAAGTTAGTAAGTTAGTAAGTCAGTAAGTTAGTAAGTAAGTAGGTAAGTAAGACAGTAGGTGAGTAAGTAAGTAAGTAAGTAATTAGTAAGTTAGTAAGTTAGTAAGTTAGTAAGTTAGTAAGTTAGTAATTAGTAAGTTAGTAAGTTAGTAAGTTAGTAAGTAAGTAGGTAAGACAGTAAGTAAGACAGTAGGTTAGTAAGTAAGTTAGTAAGTAAGTAGGTTAGTAAGTTAGTAAGACAGCAGGTTAGTAAGTTCGTAAGTTAGTAAGTTAGTAAGTAAGTAGGTAAGTAAGTTAGTAAGACAGTAGGTAAGTAAGACAGTAGGTGAGTAAGTAAGTAAGTTACTAAGTTAGTAAGTTAGTAAGTTAGTAAGTAAGTAGGTAAGTAAGTTAGTAAGACAGTAGGTAAGTAAGACAGTAGGTGAGTAAGTAAGTAAGTTAGTAAGTTAGTAAGTTAGTAAGTTAGTAAGTTAGTAAGTTAGTAAGTAAGTAGGTAAGACAGTAAGTAAGACAGTAGGTGAGTAAGTAAGTAAGTTAGTAAGTAAGTAGGTAAGTAGGTAAGTTAGTAAGTAAGTAGGTAAGTAGGTAAGTTAGTAAGTAAGTAGGTAAGTAAGACAGTAGGTGAGTAAGTAAGTAAGTAAGTTAGTAAGTTAGTAAGTTAGTAAGTAAGTAGGTAAGACAGTAAGTTAGTAAGTTAGTGAGTTAGTAAGTAAGTAGGTAAGACAGTAAGTAAGACAGTAGGTGAGTAAGTAAGTAAGTTAGTAAGTAAGTAGGTAAGTAGGTAAGTTAGTAAGTAAGTAGGTAAGTAAGTTAGTAAGTAAGTAGGTAAGTAAGTTAGTAAGTAAGTAAGTAGGTAAGTAGGTAAGTTAGTAAGTAAGTAGGTAAGTAAGACAGTAGGTGAGTAAGTAAGTAAGTAAGTTAGTAGTTAGTAAGTTAGTAAGTAAGTAGGTAAGACAGTAAGTTAGTAAGTTAGTGAGTTAGTAAGTAAGTAGGTAAGACAGTAAGTAAGACAGTAGGTGAGTAAGTAAGTAAGTTAGTAAGTAAGTAGGTAAGTAGGTAAGTTAGTAAGTAAGTAGGTAAGTAAGTTAGTAAGTAAGTAGGTAAGTAAGTAGTAAGTAAGTAGGTAAGTAAGTAAGTTAGTAAGTAAGTAGGTAAGTAGTAAGTTAGTAAGTAAGTAGGTAAGTAAGACAGTAGGTGAGTAAGTAAGTAAGTAAGTAATTAGTAAGTTAGTAAGTTAGTAGTAAGTAGGTAAGACAGTAAGTTAGTAAGCAGGTAAGTAAGTAAGTAAGTTAGTAAGTAAATAGGTAAGTAGGTAAGTTAGTAAGTAAGTAAGTAAGTTAGTAAGTAAGTAAGTAAGTAAGTTAGTAAGTAAGTAAGTAAGTAAGTAGGTAAGTAGGTAAGTTAGTAAGTAAGTAGGTAAGTAAGACAGTAGGTGAGTAAGTAAGTTAGTAAGTTAGTAAGTAAGTAAGTAAGTTAGTAAGTTAGTAAGTAAGTAAGTTAGTAAGTTAGTAAGTTAGTAAGTTAGTAAGTAAGTAAGTTAGTAAGTTAGTAAGGTAGTAAGTAAGTTAGTAAGTTAGTAAGTTAGTAAGTAAGTAGGTAAGACAGTAAGTTAGTAAGCAGGTAAGTAAGTAAGTAAGTTAGTAAGTAAGTTGGTAAGTAGGTAAGTAGTAAGTAAGTAGGTAAGTAAGTAAGTTAGTAAGCAGGTAAGTAAGTAAGTTAGTAAGTAAGTAGGTAAGTAGGTAAGTTAGTAAGTAAGTAGGTAAGTAAGACAGTAGGTGAGTAAGTAAGTAAGTTAGTAAGTAAGTAGGTAAGTAGGTAAGTTAGTAAGTAAGTAGGTAAGTAGGTAAGTTAGTAAGTAAGTAGGTAAGTAGGTAAGTTAGTAAGTAAGTAGGTAATTAAGACAGTAGGTGAGTAAGTAAGTAAGTTCGTAAGTAAGTAGGTAAGTAGGTAAGTTAGTAAGTAAGTAGGTAAGTAGGTAAGTTAGTAAGTAAGTAGGTAAGTAAGACAGTAGGTGAGTAAGTAAGTAAGTAATTAGTAAGTTAGTAAGTTAGTAAGTAAGTAAGTAATTAGTAAGTTAGTAAGTTAGTAAGTTAGTAAGTTCGTAAGTAAGTAAGACAGTAGGTGAGTAAGTAAGTAAGTAATTAGTAAGTTAGTAAGTTAGTAAGTTAGTAAGTTAGTTAGTAAGTTAGTAAGTTAGTAAGTAAGCAAGACAGTAAGTAAGTTATTAAGCAAGTAAGTTAACAAGTGAGTAAGTAAAAAAGGAAGTAAGTTATCTGATACAAGTTCAATGCTACTTGTGTACTTTACTAGGGCATGATTTTGACTGCAGGACTTTAGTATTTTTAGTATTTTATAATGTCATTTTGCTTCGGTAAAAGATCTGAGAAGAGTTACGTATTTGTACGAGGCGATTCTGTAATATAGTACTACATCACGCATCATGCTGGCTTCTGATTGGCTGCTGCCTGATAACGAGGTCTGAACGTCATCTGAAGCCTCTCTGTTGAATGAATGAAAGGAAGAATGGATGAAGTGAAGCTTAATGTCCTCCACATCTTTCTCCATGGATCTGGTGCATTTAGGAGATGAAGAGCTCCTCTCTTAGCGAGCGTACACATGATCACTCTGCAGGAAATAAAACACTCGGGCTCAGAGCAGAGACACCGCAGAAACTCATCTGACTGCACGCTGAAATCTGTCTCTTCTAAGAGACAGACTGTGCCTCTGCTCTCCAACCTGCTGCTCTGAAATCTGTCCTCTTCTAAGAGACAGACTGTCCTCTGCGTCTATAACCTGCTGCTCTGAGATCTGTCCTCTTCTAAGAGACAGACTGTGCCTCTGCGTCTATAACCTGATGCTCTGAGATCTGTCCTCTTCTAAGAGACAGACTCTGCGTCTATAACCTGATGCTCTGAGATCTGTCCTCTTCTAAGAGACAGACTGTGCCTCTGCGTCTATAACCTGCTGCTCTGAGATCTGTCCTCTTCTAAGAGACAGACTGTGCCTCTGCGTCTATAACCTGCTGCTCTGAGATCTGTCCTCTTCTAAGAGACAGACTGTGCCTCTGCGTCTCCAACCTGCTGCTTTGAGATCTGTCCTCTTCTAAGAGACAGACTGTGCCTCTGCGTCTATAACCTGCTGCTCTGAGATCTGTCCTCTTCTAAGAGACAGACTGTGCCTCTGCGTCTCCAACCTGCTGCTTGAGATCTGTCCTCTTCTAAGAGACAGACTGTGCCTCTGCGTCTATAACCTGCTGCTCTGAGATCTGTCCTCTTCTAAGAGACAGACTGTGCCTCTGCGTCTATAACCTGCTGCTCTGAGATCTGTCCTCTTCTAAGAGACAGACTGTGCCTCTGCGTCTATAACCTGCTGCTCTGAGATCTGTCCTCTTCTAAGAGACAGACTGTGCCTCTGCGTCTATAACCTGCTGCTCTGAGATCTGTCCTCTTCTAAGAGACAGACTGTGCCTCTGCGTCTATATCCTGCTGCTCTGAGATCTGTCCTCTTCTAAGAGACAGACTGTGCCTCTGCGTCTATATCCTGCTGCTCTGAGATCTGTCCTCTTCTAAGAGACAGACTGTGCCTCTGCGTCTATAACCTGATGCTCTGAGATCTGTCCTCTTCTAAGAGACAGACTGTGCCTCTGCGTCTATAACCTGCTGCTCTGAGATCTGTCCTCTTCTAAGAGACAGACTGTGCCTCTGCGTCTATAACCTGATGCTCTGAGATCTGTCCTCTTCTAAGAGACAGACTGTGCCTCTGCGTCTCCAACCTGCTGCTCTGAAATCTGTCCTCTTCTAAGAGACAGACTGTGCCTCTGCGTCTATAACCTGATGCTCTGAGATCTGTCCTCTTCTAAGAGACAGACTGTGCCTCTGCGTCTCCAACCTGCTGCTCTGAGATCTGTCCTCTTCTAAGAGACAGACTGTGCCTCTGCGTCTATAACCTGATGCTCTGAGATCTGTCCTCTTCTAAGAGACAGACTGTGCCTCTGCGTCTATAACCTGCTGCTCTGAGATCTGTCCTCTTCTAAGAGACAGACTGTGCCTCTGCGTCTATAACCTGCTGCTCTGAGATCTGTCCTCTTCTAAGAGACAGACTGTGCCTCTGCGTCTATAACCTGCTGCTTGAGATCTGTCCTCTTCTAAGAGACAGACTGTGCCTCTGCGTCTATAACCTGCTGCTCTGAGATCTGTCCTCTTCTAAGAGACAGACTGTGCCTCTGCGTCTATAACCTGCTGCTCTGAGATCTGTCCTCTTCTAAGAGACAGACTGTGCCTCTGCGTCTATAACCTGCTGCTCTGAGATCTGTCCTCTTCTAAGAGACAGACTGTGCCTCTGCGTCTATAACCTGCTGCTCTGAGATCTGTCCTCTTCTAAGAGACAGACTGTGCCTCTGCGTCTATAACCTGCTGCTCTGAGATCTGTCCTCTTCTAAGAGACAGACTGTGCCTCTGCGTCTATAACCTGCTGCTCTGAGATCTGTCCTCTTCTAAGAGACAGACTGTGCCTCTGCGTCTATAACCTGCTGCTCTGAGATCTGTCCTCTTCTAAGAGACAGACTGTGCCTCTGCGTCTATAACCTGATGCTCTGAAAATCTTGCTTCTAAACGCTGAGGCTGCATTCAATATAAGGAAGTGTAATCAGAAAGCACATCATGTGAACCCCTTCTGATTCGGAGCTATTGTGTCACTGCATCATTATTTACTCACTCACTTTCCCACTTAGTTATCTGGCATACTTGCAAACTCACTCACTCTCTCTGTCGTCCTCAGACGAGCCCTCCACCGTCGCTTCCAGTCATCCGGTTCTCCGTATATAGGATTTTGGGATGACTTTGTTCGTCATGGTTGGCTTTACTATGCTGATTAAGGACTGGGGGGGCGCAACTCCTCTCAGTCCTGGTTTTTAGTTCAGAGTGTCCTTCATGGCTATGAGCCCCATCTGCCCAGGGAGCATTGTAGGGAACGGTGCCTTGCTCAGGGACACCTCGGTAGCACTTGGTTTTGCCGGGACTTGAACTGGTGACCAAGCCAACTCCCTATCAACTTTGCCACCACCGCCCCAGCTACTTGCATACTTAATGCTTGATTGCTTTACCCACTTGCTAGATTACTTGCTTACTTACTTTCTTACCTACGTACTTACTTACTTAATGACTTACTTGCTAACTTTATTATTTACTTACAGTCCTAACTTACTCACTTGTCCAATTACTAATGTACTTACTCACCTAGTTACTTACTTACTCACCTAGTTACTTACTTACTTACTTACTTACTTATTGACCTACATACTTACTTACTCACCTAGTTACTTACTTACTTACTTATTGACCTACATACTTACTTACTTACTTATTGACCTACTTACCGGTACTTAATTACTTACTTATTGACCTACATACTTACTTACTTAATTACTTACTTATTGACCTACATACTTACTTACTTACTTATTGACCTACTTACTTACTTACAATGTGTCTGGACTAGATCACAGCTTTGTACTTGACTTTGATTTCCCCGTGTTGTCAAATTGAACCCCATTGAAGTCTGACTGCTGCAGGAAATGTGAAGCCTTGCTGTGGGAGAATATAAATGCCAAAAAGGAATCAGCTGATTATTTCTTACAGATAACATAATGTTCTGTTTTCTATGAGGATGCTTGAAATCTGAAACAAGTTATAAGTCAAATTAGGGATCCATGTCAAACTGATGATTGGCTTCAGTTTCCTCCCAGCGTTTTTAAAACAATGCGCTTCCTGTCTGCACATAAATATACATATAGTGTGTAACATGAGCCCTAAATACAGACTCAAAAAGAGAATGGGTGTGTGTGTGTGTGTGTGTGTGTGTGTGTGTGTGTGTGTGTGTGTGTGTGTGTGTGTGGTGTGTGTGTGTGTGTGTGTGTGTGTGTGTGTGTGTGTGTGTGTGTGTGTGTGTGTGTGGTGTGTGTGTGTGTGTGTGTGTGTGTGTGTGTGTGTGTATGTGTGTTATTGATCTGATCCTGCACCTGACTGGGATTTCTGAGGACAGACAACAACAGAGAGTAAAATAACACACTGTGAAAATACATGCAATCAAAAGCTTAAAAAGTATGTGTGTACTTCTAGGACGTGTACTTAAGCGTGATAAGTATTACAGTGTGCAATAAAGTGGCAACATAGAAGTGCGTGACAATACACAACGAGATGTTGAAAGACAGAAGGGAAGCAGAACATCAGACATCATCAAAACTAAATGAAAAAATAACCCTCAAAAAAGAGGAAAACTACCAGAGTATGGTGATATCTTTGAGTGTGACTGCAGTATCAGGGCGTGTGGCGCAGTGGACTTGTGAGTTGGTGTTCTGATCAGGGGGTCACAGGTTCAAACCCCACTGCAGTCAGCATGTCGTTGTGTCCCTGAGACACTTCACCCCAAAGTGCTCTGTGGGGATTGCCACAGTATTGAGTATGTAAGTTGCTTGGATAAAAGCGTCTAACATGTATGTATCAGTTAGAATATCAACCTATAAACCCACTTTGTTTCTTAAATTTGAATATTGTACAATTGTGCACCTTTTTATCTGTCCTTAACATGCTCTGAATAAAATGATGCTGATTGTGTTGGTAACGCATTTTAAGAGCTTACTTAAGAGATACTTAGAGAACATTTGTAAAGCTTTTTACTCCTTTAATTTTAAATACGCACTGGCAACATGTTACCATAGAGGTCATTACATGCATTAATGGAGGATATTTCTCTGCTTTTTCATTTTTGTATACTTTATATTTTTTTGTATAGTATTATTATTATTATTTATTTAATCAATTAGCAAACTGAAAACCAATCGATAAGGTGTTCCTAACCTCCTCCTACCTGTTCCTCAGATGTCCTCAGATGAGTGTTAGTTCCACCTGTCAGAGGGTGTGTGTGTGTGTGTGTGTGTGTGTGTGTGTGTGTGTGTGTGTGGTGTGTGTGTGTGTGTGTGTGTGTGTGTGTGTGTGTGTGTGTGTGTGTTGTGTGTGTGTGTGTGTTGTGTGTGTGTGTGTGTGTCATTCATTAGACAGACAGGCAGCGCAGGTTGAACAGCCTCAGAGCAGACACTCAACAAACTGGACACTTTTTCTACCGACTGCACACTGCGATGACTCTTTATTAATATCTCATTAATACTCAGAGGATCATAAGCTGTGGGTCTGAGGGGACACACACACACACCGGGACAGCTTCAGCAACACACACACACTTACACACACACACACATGGAGATTGAAAGCATGGTGGCAAACAGCGCGCTCATTAAAGCCAGAGAAGGTAAGAGACACTGCTTTAGAAACCAAATGGTGCAAAATAAACTGTATTATTGTTATTATTATTGGCTGCTATTTGACTACTTTGACATGTTCCCTTGCTTCCTTATCATGGTACATCTTATTTTGTACCATTGTCATGCACCTAATCGGGCTAATCACCTCTTTCTATATTATTAAATTCTGCTATTTCTTATTTTTGCCTCTAATTATGTACTTGTTGGACTTTAATACACACGTTGACCTCTTTATTTAATATGTACACTTACTTTTATGAGGCTATATCTTATTTTTCCTCATGGTTGTGTACTTTTTCAATTATTTAATAAGGGTTTTCCACTTTATTTCACATTTTTACTTACATTTTTAATGCTAAATCTTATGTTTTGCTCTAATTATGTACTTATTTATTTATTAAAAGTGCATTTCCTCTTTTTACTTAATTTCTTAATGCTAAATATTACTTTTTTTCCGGATAATTAATCCAATTGCTTTTTTTTATTACCAAATATTGCATAATGTTTCTGATACACATTGTGCTCTGCCTGCGTGAGGACCCAGGTGTTGGGTGAACTGAGGACGTCCTAAACATCACGGTTACAAGTGATCTCATGCATCTCCAAGGCTCTCTTGATTTATTATTTCTGTTGTTATATATATTTATTTATTTTTATGTATAATACTATTAACTGATTTTTATTGTACTATTATTATTTAAAAAATATACATTATTATTATTATTATTATTTTAAAGTGCAAGTACAGTAGTTACTTTCCTGACCCCTTCTCTCCTCATCCAAATCATTACTTAAAAAACGGAGGTTGGAGAAGTACGCTGATGTTGTACTTGAGTAAAAGTAGAAGTACTCAGATCTTGTACTTGAGTAAAAGTAGAAGTACTCAGATCTTGTACTTGAGTAAAAGTAGAAGTACTCAGATCTTGTACTTGAGTAAAAGTAGAAGTACTCAGATCTTGTAGTAAAAGTAGAAGTACTCAGATCTTGTAGTAAAAGTAGAAGTACTCAGATCTTGAACTTGAGTAAAAGTAGAAGTACTCAGATCTTGTACTTGAGTAAAAGTAGAAGTACTCAGATCTTGTACTTGAGTAAAAGTAGAAGTACTCAGATCTTGTACTTGAGTAAAAGTAGAAGTACTCAGATCTTGTACTTGAGTAAAAGTAGAAGTACTCAGATCTTGTACTTGAGTAAAAGTAGAAGTACTCAGATCTTGTACTTGAGTAAAAGTAGAAGTACTCAGATCTTGTAGTAAAAGTAGAAGTACTCAGATCTTGTAGTAAAAGTAGAAGTACTCAGATCTTGAACTTGAGTAAAGTAGAAGTACTCAGATCTTGTACTTGAGTAAAAGTAGAAGTACTCAGATCTTGTACTTGAGTAAAAGTAGAAGTACTCAGATCTTGTACTTGAGTAAAAGTAGAAGTGCTCAGATCTTGTAGTAAAAGTAGAAGTACTCAGATCTTGTAGTAAAAGTAGAAGTACTCAGATCTTGTACTTGAGTAAAAGTAGAAGTACTCAGATCTTGTAGTAAAAGTAGAAGTACTCAGATCTTGTACTTGACTAAAAGTAGAAGTACTCAAGATCTTGTAGTAAAAGTAGAAGTACTCAGATCTTGGAGTAAAAGTAGAAGTACTCAGATCTTGTACTTGAGTAAAGTAGAAGTACTCAGATCTTGTACTTGAGTAAAAGTAGAAGTACTCAGATCTTGTAGTAAAAGTAGAAGTACTCAGATCTTGTACTTGAGTAAAAGTAGAAGTACTCAGATCTTGTAGTAAAAGTAGAAGTACTCAGATCTTGTACTTGAGTAATGCTGTCCTTCAGGCTCCGCTCTATAAATACCTCTCTCTCAGTGAAACCAGACGGGCTGCATGTACCTGTCTCTCAAAGTGAGACGTGTCACTCTGCTCAGGTGTTTTCTTTACAACATGCCGCCTGGAATAGCATCACATGTAATACCTGAGTTATGTATTTACTAAGTATGTTGCATGCAGTGGTTGAATGTAACATTTACTTAAGTATTGTGCATCCTTCTTGGGGTGTTGGGTAAAAACGCTTTTGAAACGTCATTAAGAGGAAGAATGTGGAGCAAATGTTGTATACTTTGTGTACTACTGAGTAAATTAGCAGTATATACACGTTGTTTGTTTAAAAGTGTAAAATAAATGGAGTGACAGGTACAAATTATATCCCCTGAGATGAAGTATACATAATGTAGTGAATAAACAATGTGGTGCAAATGTTGTATACTTTGTGTACTACTGAGTATATTAGCAGTATATAAACACAACATACAGTATATGCAGTATAATAAAAAGTTACATAATACTCTACATCAGGGGGAAATATTGTACTTTTTACTACCTTTATGTTACATAATTAAAATGTTATGTTTACATGATATAAAAACTGCTAATTTCTTAATTAGTACTCAAAGTGAAGAACGTTTACTCCACCTTCTTCTACTTATATGTCATTTCTAATGATAAAATACACACAATTCAGTGCAATATAGTATTTAATATAACTACAAAATGACCCTACAAGAAATTCTGACTGGATTGTTGCTTTTGGGGCTTTTATTTTGAAAAAAACAAAGCTCACCCTGATCTTCCTGTAAGGATAGAGATACTTCTGGGGCTTTTATTTTGAAAACATGCATCCTCCTGTGCTTCCTTTAAGGATAGAGATACTTCTGGGGCTTTTATTTTGAAAAACATGCATCCTCCTGTGCTTCCTTTAAGGATAGAGATACTTCTGGGGCTTTTATTTTTGAAAAACATGCATCTCCTGTGCTTCCTTAAGGATAGAGATACTTCTGGGGCTTTTATTTTGAAAAAACATGCATCCTCCTGTGCTTCCTGTAAGGATAGAGATACTTCTGGGGCTTTATTTTGAAAAACATGCATCCTCCTGTGCTTCCTTTAAGGATAGATACTTCTGGGGCTTTTATTTTGAAAAACATGCATCCTCCTGTGCTTCCTGTAAGGATTGTCTTACTCTACGGGGCTTTTATTTAGAAAAAAAAGCCTATTCCTGAGTTTACTGTTGGTTGCAATGATTATCTGACGCTTTTATTTTGAAAAACATGCATCCATGTGCTCACTGTCAGTATATGGTTTCTCAAAGAAGCTTATAGTATTTAAATAACACTTTTATTAAAGCCTTTTGGAGTTAAAATACTTCGACTTAAGTGGGATTTCACACTCAGGCTGTTAATAGGGTATTTTAGACTGTGGTAAAAGTAAAATCTGAGTACTTTTTCCACCTCTAGTTGAAGTGTTACAGGAGCCTTGGACTTCAGGTGTTCTTTGTTAACAACTATGTGTTGATGACGGTAAAACTTTTGTGTCTTTTTTAATTAAATCATGATTTCTCTGCAGGAGGGAGTCGAGGCCGGAGCTACAAATGGAAAGAGATGCTGCGCTTCAATCACATCAGCCAGTGCAAGGACCAGGCCTCCAGCATAGGTGTGTGTGTTGTGTGTGTGTGTGTGTGTGTGTGTGTGTGTGTGTGTGTGTGTGTGTGTGTGTGTGTGTGTGTGTGTGTGTGTGTGTGTGTGTGGTGTGTGTGTGTGTGTGTGTGTGTGTGTGTGTGTGTGTGTGTGTGTGTGTGTGATCTCACATCATGTGTTCCCCCCCCCCTCAGAGAGAGAGTACTACAGTCTGTGTGTGAAGCAGCCGATCGGAAAGAACCTCTTTCAGCTTTTCTGTCGCAGTCATCCTGATCTGCAGAACTACATCTCCATGCTGGACGCTCTGGCAAGTATTCACAACATCAAGGTGGAAGTCAATGGTTCTCTGGATGTGTTTTTGGTTGTTCGCCTGAAATAAAGTCTGAGGTTCAAACACAAGCGGAAGAGATTGTAATTCTACGTCTGCTAACAAGTGTCTAAATGTGACGACTGAACCGCCTTCACGTTTAAAACTCTGTTTATTGTGCATGTTGTCCTTTTTGCAAATTGATTTAGCTTATATTTAATTTGGGTGTTAGAGAAAGAACACAATGCAGGAATAAAGTAGAAACACATATATATTAAAGGTCCCATGTCATGGCCATTTCTACTGATCATAATTCCATTGTTGAGGTCTACTAAAATACATTTATATTGTGCAATGTTCCAAACTCACATTGGTTTCTCATACAGCATCTCTGTATAGTATGTGTATTCACTCTCTGTCCTAAACGGCTTGTTGGAGCTCCTGCCCCCCCCCCCCCCCTCCCTGTGAGCCCAGTGGCCGTCTGCGAGACAGCGAGACCCAGCCCGAACACACACACACACCCGCAGCCTGGCTGAGAGTTTGTGTGTGTGCCCAGTAGGGATGGGTACCGAGCCCCGGTATTAAACGGGCCCCGGGGCTGAATTATTAAAGACCGTGGTACCGTTAAGCTCCGACGTTATCGGTCTTTTTATCGGTACTGGAGACATCTAAAAAATATGTCATGTGTATTATTGCTACACAAACATTATTTGCAGTTTTAGTGTCGCCAACTCCGTTTCTAATACGCAAAAAGACTGCAAAATGCGTCATTTTTTGTATTTTCGATCTCTCCAATCCAGACGAGAGATCTCTCTCCCCCGCCTGTGTGCGAGGGGGCGGGGCAGTTTACACACACGCAGCTGCTACATGCAGCAACACACACACACGGAGGAGATGGCGGAGAGAACGCGCTCCGAGGTGTGGTTTTAAACTTTACCCGTCTCGCTCGTTGCCTAAAGTGCAATAAGAGTTCAGCATGTCAGGGCGGTAACACGAGCAATTTGTCTAAACATCTTGCAAAAGTGCACCACGTTCAGACGGAGAAATGCACCGGGTTCGACTGTCTTTCTAGTAGCTCTGTAGCCCCATCCACGAGTAACGTTTCCACGTCAGGTATATTATGTACGCTAGCAGCAACACACAGATTAACTCAATGATACAAACATGGGTTAATGATTAGAGGGAACTGAGTTATTTAGTTTGTTAAAGTTTCAGCCATTCTGTTCACAGTTCTGTCATCAGATTATTTAATATGATTTGTTAAAACATTGTTGTTTCTGTTGATGTGAAATATTATGTATTTAATTAAAATAAAAAGCAATGTTAGTTTTGTTCACAATTTGTTAATTTTCATTTAATTGTTTATTTGAATAGGGACAATGCACATTAATGAACACTTTAGACAAATAATCCTTCAAGTGTAAATATGCTGGATTTTAGCTTTGAGCTAATTTCCATCCGTAGTCCCTGACATACAACATATAGTTAGTTTACCTCATTTTTCTCTCCAAAATAACCGATAAGAGTACCGTTAAAAGACCGGACCGATAAGCGGTATCGATAAAAGTAGTAGTACCGTTAAAACCTTAACGATACCCATCCCTAGTGCCCAGGCTGAGTTCCCCGGTGTCTCGCTGTCTCGCCGACCCCACACCAGTGAGCCAGCTCACAGTGTCCCGCTCCTCGCAGCAGCGAGCCTCGCAACGTCCCGCCGAGTGTTTGTGTGTGTGTGAGGAAGTCCGCGGATTGGTCCAAACGTAACGGCTCCGCGGATTTGTCAATCTGGACCAATCTGCGGAGCCGTTACGTTACGTCACTATACCCGAAATACGTCACTATACCCAAGAAGTAAACAATAGAAAAAGAGAAATGTCCAACGAGGCGTTCTGGGGCAGCATAGAGAGGTCTTTTCTGTGTTAGAGTTTTACTCGCTACAGGGTGTACTTTGAGGGTTTGTGACTCTGCAGACCGTTTACATGCAGAAAAACCTTCATAACACACAAGGGGACGGGTAATAACCAGAAAAGCATGACATGGGACCTTTAAAGTCTAAATTATTTGCGTGATACTCATAGGAGTGTTATTAAAATGTGCCGTGCAGGAAAAGTGTTCTGAGAGTCTGTAGTGTGAATTTAAAAAGGCCATTAAGCATTAATACGTTTATGGTTACGAAGAGGTGACAGATTCATCTCTGGAGATTATAAATCGGACAGCAGTGTCACAGAAATGCTCAATGTACCAACAGTATCAAGTATCATTGCATTTATCCGAGCTTTAAAACATGCAGTGGAACCAAATCGCTCAGTTTCAAATCTTTTTGCAGACTGTTCCAAGCAAGAGGAGCTGCGCACATAAAAGCTTTCTTACCTACGTCAGTCCTTGCACTTGGCACATGTAACAAAACCACGTCATGTGATCTCAGGCAATAGCTACCTGCACCTCTCTGTGTGATCAGAGAGCAGATGCTAATATGCTCAAAACTGTTGAACAGGTGGAATTGAGTGGGATCGGCTAGTCTTCTTCTTCTTCAAGATTGTCCATCAAATCTGCAACCCTTGATGCATTGATTAAAGCCCGTGAGAAGTATGACACGCAGAGCTAACTCCTTGAAGTTCCAGAGAATATCTGCTTTCAGTGACGCCCGCAAATACTCATTTTCTACCAGAACAATCAAAGATTAGATCAGATAAGATAACATGGAATTTGATTTATCCCCGTGGCGTTTAGAGAGGGGAACAAGCTGCTACAAGAAGCTGTTATCGCTGAGTCTGTGGAGGGCTTCAGGGATAGTTTAATAGACATTTAACTAAGATTATTCACCCCCAACTGAGCACGATACCTCTGGGTTTTGCTCGGTATTAATCCAGAGATCCAGACGGAGAAGTATTCTATGTAACACAAAGATGGCTGCAATGTGGAACAGATTCCTATCAAAGATACAGCTTTATATATTTTAAAACCTGGTATACGAAACTCAACATTTGTCCTCATTTTAGGGTCATTACTCATTTAAAAACAATCTGACGAAATGACGTTTAAAGTGTGTGACAGGCGTTCCTTATCACTCAGATTTATGATGAAACAGAAACGTTGGCAGATCACCAACAATCCGAGGAAGAAAGAGACGGAAAAATGTATAAATAAGTAACTGAAAAGACGTCATGGGTGTTGTGGGTTTGTCAAAGTAATTACACGGTACACTGGATTTAATTACACAGTTTATAATCTCAACTTTAGATCATACTGGAGGAATGATTCTACTTTAAAGAGTCCTCTCCTGCTGATGTTCAGGTGTATATCAGTATGTAATGTCTCTACTTTAAAGAGTCCTCTCCTGCTGATGTTCAGGTGTATATCAGTATGTAGTGTCTCTACTTTAAAGAGTCCTCTCCTGCTGATGTTCAGGTGTATATCAGTATGTAGTGTCTCTACTTTAAAGAGTCCTCTCCTGCTGATGTTCAGGTGTATATCAGTAAGTAGTGTCTCTACTTTAAAGAGTCCTCTCCTGCTGATGTTCAGGTGTATATCAGTATGTAGTGTCTCTACTTTAAAGAGTCCTCTCCTGCTGATGTTCAGGTGTATATCAGTATGTAGTGTCTCTACTTTAAAGAGTCCTCTCCTGCTGATGTTCAGGTGTATATCAGTATATAGTGTCTCTACTTTAAAGAGTCCTCTCCTGCTGATGTTCAGGTGTATATCAGTATGTAGTGTCTCTACTTTAAAGAGTCCTCTCCTGCTGATGTTCAGGTGTATATCAGTATGTAGTGTCTCTACTTTAAAGAGTCCTCTCCTGCTGATGTTCAGGTGTATATCAGTATGTAGTGTCTCTACTTTAAAGAGTCCTCTCCTGCTGATGTTCAGGTGTATATCAGTATGTAGTGTCTCTACTTTAAAGAGTCCTCTCCTGCTGATGTTCAGGTGTATATCATTATGTAATGTCTCTACTTTAAAGAGTCCTCTCCTGCTGATGTTCAGGTGTATATCAGTATGTAGTATATCAGTATGTAGTGTCTTTACTTTAAAGAGTCCTCTCCTGCTGATGTCCAGGTGTATATCAGTAAGTAGTGTCTCTACTTTAAAGAGTCCTCTCCTGCTGATGTTCAGGTGTATATCAGTATGTAGTGTCTCTACTTTAAAGAGTCCTCTCCTGCTGATGTTCAGGTGTATATCAGTATGTAGTGCCTCTACTTTAAAGAGTCCTCTCCTGCTGATGTTCAGGTGTATATCAGTAAGTAGTGTCTCTACTTTAAAGAGTCCTCTCCTGCTGATGTTCAGGTGTATATCAGTATGTAGTGTCTCTACTTTAAAGAGTCCTCTCCTGCTGATGTCCATGTATATCAGTAAGTAGTGTCTCTACTTTAAAGAGTCCTCTCCTGCTGATGTTCAGGTGTATATCAGTATGTAATGTCTCTACTTTAAAGAGTCCTCTCCTGCTGATGTTCAGGTGTATATCAGTATGTAGTGTCTCTACTTTAAAGAGTCCTCTCCTGCTGATGTTCAGGTGTATATCAGTATGTAGTGTCTCTACTTTAAAGAGTCCTCTCCTGCTGATGTTCAGGTGTATCAGTATGTAGTGTCTCTACTTTAAAGAGTCCTCTCCTGCTGATGTTCAGGTGTATATCAGTATGTAGTGTCTCTACTTTAAAGAGTCCTCTCCTGCTGATGTTCAGGTGTATATCAGTATGTAGGGTCTCTACTTTAAAGAGTCCTCTCCTGCTGATGTTCAGTGTATATCAGTATGTAGTGTCTCTACTTTAAAGGTCCTCTCCTGCTGATGTTCAGGTGTATATCAGTTGTAGTGTCTCTACTTTAAAGAGTCCTGTGTAGTGTGTTATTCACTCTTCTGTTTCTTCTTCTTCAATTATTTTAGGACGCCTTCGAGATGAAGTCAGACGAAGAGAGGAAAGATTACGGCGTCAGCATCATCCAGAGATTCCTCATGAGAAAGGTCTGGAAACTGCACACCAATACAAACATCTTTACAACAAATAACGTTAAAATAAATAGATCAAAAAGGAAATAATAGATCAATATTAAAATATGAAATATGTGTTAATAAAAATAATATATATATATAAACAATAAAAATGTATAAATATAAAATAAAGGGAAATGTCTTCTTGGACCCTTATTTGCTTTTTGCATCCTAGCTCTTGTTTATAGTACACACACACACACACACACACACACACACACCACACACACACACACACACACACACACACACCGTTCAGTTCTAATGTCAACAACACTGTGTGCACTAGCTATAAATTCCTGGCATTTAAAAGCCATTCTCCTTACTCATTCATCCCACAGGCCATAAGACGATTAACACCTGAACTTTTTAAAGAACATCCATAAACATTCATCTGTTTGCATTTAGCAAAATATTGATTTAATATATCATTCTGTGACTTCCGTTTGTCATTGCCATATCTACACTGTACTGTAGCTCACATGCACATGACAGCCGTGAAACTATTGTTTGACCGTCTCCATGTGTGTGTCTGCAGTCGATGCAGTGTTTGTACGTGGTGCAGAAACACGAGCAGAGCTGCATCCACAGCCTGGAGGTCGAATCCTGCACCGACGTCTTCCAGAGCTGCAGGGAGTGAGTTCACTTCTAACATACGTGCACATTTTCATTAAAGGTGGGGAAGGTACGTTTGAGAAACCGGCTCGAGATACACTTTTTGTTATATTCCATGGAATGCTCTTAACATCCCGATAGCAATGATATCTGAAGTGCTTTGACAAAAAATGTCATCTGTGGAAGCCGTAATACTTTAAAAAGCACGACCAATCATTAGAGCTGGTCCGGCTAAAATAACTGCCTGTCAGCCTTCCATCGGGGCACAAACTTACCTCGTGCCCTCATTGGTCATGTGCGCGTTCGTGTGTGTTGGAGGAGGGGCTCTATAAGGAAGTGGCAGATTTGTTCCGGCTGTGTACTTTCAAATTCTAGCGAACTCGAGCTGGTTTCTCCAAAATTACATACCCCACCTTTAAATGAACGATAATATGATACGATAAGATACGATGATACTTGAATGGTCAGATCAAGTCTGAAATGCTCCTTGCATCACAGCAGCTCCATGTGTAACATCAACAGACAAACATCAATACACAATACATAGAAAGGTTTTATAAACAGCTAGTCAAATAAACAAGGTGAATTACAAACCTTCATTACGGTAGGTTGTAAAATAGTTCTGCAAACTTCATTTTTCCAATTGCATTTAAAGTAACAATTCCATGTGATAAGAAAGGCGTTGAGAGTGTGGAAATGTGGGTTCAAATGACCTAAAAAAGTGATAGCCATATGAACCTTGTATATATACGATACGATAATACTTTAATGGTCAGATCAAGTCTGAAATGCTCCTTGCTTCACAGCAGCTCCATGTGTAACATCAACAGACATCAATACACAACACATGAAACACAAACATGTAGCATAACAGCATGTGTTCACTGAGAGAACTGACTGGAGGATGCTTCAGGCTGACTTTAGTGAATCTCCATTAGATGGTAGCAGTTCAGATTCTCTGTCAGAGCATGCTTTGGGTCCCAGAGGATGCTGTTGGAGCCTCTCAGGTTGTTATGGTCTGCTGAGTCAGGAAGTCTCTGACAGGGTGACCAACTGTCTTTGAGCAGATTGTTAACAGGTGGAGCAGTTTGATTTTAAATGAACCCCTTTATTTCATGCATTAGAGATCTACACAGCTACCTGAGCGGAGAACCCTTCAGTCAGTACCAGCAGAGCATGTTCTTCGAGCGCTTCCTGCAGTGGAAGATGCTGGAGAGGTCAGTGTGTGTGTGTGTGTGGTGTGTGTGTGTGTGTGTGTGTGGTGTGTGTGTGTGTGTGTGTGTGTGTGTGGTGTGTGTGTGTGTGTGTGTGTGTGTGTGTGTGTGTGTGTGGGTGTGTGTGTGGGTGTGTGTGTGTGTGTGTGTGTGTGTGTGTGTGTGTGTGTCTGTGAGTGAGCGTGTGAGTGAGCGTGTGTGTGTGTGATTGAGCGTGAGTGAGCGTGAGTGAGAGAGTGAGTGATTGAGCGTGTGTGGTGTGTGTGTGTGATTGAGTGAACGTGAGTGAGAGAGTGAGTGAGTGATTGAGCGTGTGTGTGTGTGTGTGTGTGTGTGTGTGTGTGTGTGTGTGTGTGTGTGTGTGTGTGTGTGTGTGTGTGTGTGTGTGTGTGTGTGTGATTGAGTGAACGTGAGTGAGAGAGTGAGTGAGTGATTGAGCGTGTGTGTGTGTGTGTGGTGTGTGTGTGTGTGTGTGTGTGTGTGTGGTGTGTGTGTGTGTGTGTGTGTGTGTGTGTGTGATTGAGCGTGAGTGAGCGTGAGTGATTGAGTGATTGAGTGAGTGATTGAGCGTGTGTGTGTGTGTGTGTGTGTGTCAGTGAGCGTGTGTGTGTGTATGTGTGTGTGTGTGTGTGTGTGTGTGTGTGTGTGTGTGTGTGTGTGTGTGTGTCTGTGAGTGAGCGTGTGAGTGATTGAGTGAGTAAGTGTGTGTGTGTGATTGAGCGTAAGTGAGCGTGAGTGAGAGAGTGAGTGATTGAGCGTGTGGTGTGTGTCTGTGAGTGAGCGTGTGAGTGAGTGAGTGATTGAGTGAGTGATTGAGTGATTGAGTGAGTGATTGAGCGTGTGTGTGTGTCTGTGTCTGTGTCTGTGAGTGAGCGTGTGAGTGAGTGAGTGAGTAAGTGTGTGTGTGATTGAGTGATTGAGTGAGTGATTGAGCGTGTGTGTGTGTGTGTGTGTTGTGTGTGGTGTGTGGTGTGTGTGTGTGGTGTGTGTGTGTGTGTGTGTGTGTGTGTGTGTGTGTGTGTGTGTGCGTGTGTGTGTGTATAAACAAGGAAACAGACAGACAAAGCACAATGACACATGTGTTGGGAATCTGGTTTTTCTGCTTGTTCTCTAAAACGCTCCGTTGCTCTTTCTGTTGACTCCGAGCCACTTTCTGTTTTTAAATAAATCAGTGTCGACAAAATTCTGTGTTTCTTTTTCAAGGCGACCAATCACCAAATACACGTTCAGACAGTACAGAGTGCTGGGGAAGGGAGGCTTTGGAGAGGTAATGTCACGGATACAATTATGTAATGCTTATGTTAGTCAAGTTTGCAATTAAAGATATTTTAAAATGTAAAAAGTGAGAAAAATAAATAAATAATAATAACGTTTAAACAAATTAAAATATAATCAAATATAAATTAAAATAAATCTAAATATAATAAAATATAATATAATAAAATATCAAATAAAATAAAAATAAAAATATAATAAAATATCAAATAAAATAAATTGAAATATAATAACTTTATCTGTAACTTTAAACTGATCTATAAATGCTCCATAACATTAATTATTGAACTACACCTTGATATGTCTCAGGTGTGGGCGTGTCAGGTTCGAGCCACTGGGATGATGTACGCCTGCAAGAAGCTGGAGAAAACTCACGTGAAGAAGAGGAGGGGGGAAGCCATGGCTCTGAACGAGAAGCAGATCCTGGAGGCGCTGGACAGCAGATTCGTGGTGAGATTATACATCTTAAACTCCCTCTATTCAACCCTTCAGCTAATCAGTGTTTTAAAATGCGTTCAAGATGTTTGTGCTGATAAATAACACCACAGGTGAGAGGAAACAGGTAAGAGTATTTCAGATGTGTAGGTCAACTGTCCCTTAAAAGTCTAAGTCTGGTGATATTGATTGTATCTGCCAGCTGTTAACTGCTCTCCATTAACAGTTGGATTGAATCATACCTCACTGGTAGGCGTCAGCATGTTATCGTCAATAATCGACTCTCTCCAGCTCTAGACTTAAGCACCGGTGTACCACAAGGCTCAATACTTGGTCCCTTCTTTTACCTTATATATAATGACCTGCCATCTGTGTGTCCTGATGTGGAAACACAGCTACATGCCGATGACATCGTGATATATGTGTTAGCTCTGAGCCCAGGATTAGCCTAACAGAGTCCAGGAAGCTTATTTACAAGTTAACAGCGTTTAATAAAACAATGATACAATGGGTGCGTTTCACTTCTCTTATTTTTCATTTCCTCGCTCCTCGGGCTCGGTATCACCGGAAGTTGATTTGTCTGCGCCATCTTGAGTACCGTCCCAGTGGCCTTATTTGTGCTGGAGGACCGAGGATCGAGGAACTACCAGACCATCCTCCAGTGAAATCATCAGACACTCGCCCGCCCCTTACTGTGTATCGCTCACTGATTGGACGATGCAGCGCATGCACTGATCTGGCTGCTGTCAGACGATCAGCTGTGCGGTGTCATCACCTCCGGAGCGTCACGTGAAGCGACGTCCCATTGCTCTTAAAACTAATTTCCCTGCTTCTCGTGGTTCCTTGTCGCAGGGAAACTACGCAAGTGAGGGACGGAAGGAATCCATTTAACCGAAGTGAAAACCCAATTATACAATGAAATTGCAAAATGGCTTCCTGCTGGCTTCCCATTTTATCATCTGTAGTCTTCTCCTATTGGCTTAGCGTTGACGGGGCGGGTCCAAGGCACGTCCTGTCGTTTTCTGATGTTAGTGTTACAATCTTCTAATATCTGTTGGTCATGTAAACATTCCCTAATAACAGCATTGCAGCGTCAATAAGTGAGGGTTAAAGACAGTGTGTTTAGTGCGCAACACCACGTGTCATTTCTCCTTAAATTCGCGTACAAAAACATAATATTAGCTACATGCTAATGCTAACACCGTCTGAGCATACAGGAAGTCTAGTGTGTTGACAATGTCGTGAACATCCGGTTACAGAATAAAACAGTGTTATTACTTTTAAGTTACGCATATAAATATTGATTTGATTCCTTACAACTCTAATCTAACATTCAAAACACAAGTCAACGAAGTGACCCAGAGAGTTAGCCGAGCCAATTTTAAATACATAAGAAACACAATGACATTTTTGCGGATCTCTGACACCTGAATTTCCCGACGAGGAGGAATAAATCTCTACATTATTTCTTTGTTTGTCTCCAGGTGAGTCTGGGGTACGCCTACGAGACGAAGCACTCGCTCTGCATGGTGCTCACCATGATGAGCGGGGGGGATCTGAAGTTCCACATCCACAACATCGGGCAGCCGGGCCTCGACAAGAACAGGGTCCGGTTCTACGCTGCGGAGGTCTGCTGCGGAATCATGCACCTGCACAGGAAGTCAATAGTCTACAGGTGAGTGGGGGTCTGCAGGGGGGATCTATTTATTTTGAACGCAGGCTTCTTAGTTACATTAAGCTATCTGAACGTGTTAGTAGTAGTAGTATTTCAAGTCAAGTCAAAGTCAACTTTATTACAGAGAGATCGAAATACCGTTTCCCACAAAAATACAAATATATATAAAACTATGTATAAATATATGTATATACATATATATACACAATCAACAGACACATTTATACATATGCACACTTTAAAGACAACAATAAAAGCATAAAATCAAGTTATACAAAATAACAGTCACTTCAAAATGGTGTTTTCTGTATGACACGCAATGACTAAATAAACTGATCAGAGATAAGATCATAAGATAAAATGTACTTTATTGATCAGAATTTCAAAGAGTAGAAATAAAACCTTCTAAAGTTTAAACATCTCAAAATAGAAATAAAACAGCATTAAAAAAGTAGAATATATACAAGTTGACCGTGAAGATAAAACATCTATAAACTGTAAAACACTACTGAAGGGCCGATTGACATTAAACACAAATATTATCAGGATAGTATTTACATTAAGTGTGTGAGGAATGGCGTATCACAATACATATAATCGTAACATGTACACGGTGAGTCCAGTTAACCAAAGAGAGGCTATGGAGCAGCCAGAGGTTCAAACTGAAGTGCCATGCCTGTTTTGAAAAAGTAAGAAGTAGAACAGTAGTACAGTGATACCAGAAAGATATTTAAGTACAGTAATTAAAGTGGACCTATCATGCTATATTTGAATAATATAGTGTAGGACCATACCTATATAAGGCATATTCATAATACCAAACAGATCATGCATTTTAGCCATGCCTCATTTCGCTCAATTTGACCATTTCTAGCTCTGTTTAGCAAGGGCTAATTCTGTGAGAACAGCACCACCTACAGGCCTGGCATATGTACTACAGCGTCTCCAGCGCTTTCGAACGGCAATAGCCGTGGCTGTCTCCTCCTGATTGGTGGAGTTGGCCCAATAGCCGTAGCGCCACCATCCTGACGTCAGGACAGTGTTCAAATCTGGATCAGTTTTTATCAGATCTGTTGCAGCCCCTTTTTTAGAGATTTGGGTATGGAGGAAAATAGAGAGGGTTGTGTTTTCTGACACTTGGTGAGTTCCCTGGAACCGGGGACACATATTCATGTATAAAAGACGTACACAAGTGCATTTTGCATGATAGGTCCCCTTTAAGTATTTGTACTTCATACTGTGCAGTTCTTGGAGAGTATGAAGGAGGATCTGGAGTCGCAGCAGAAAGTCAAACAGGTTGATCCATGACATCATTTTGCATTACAAAAACAATACAATCTTCTTCAATTACAAACAATTAAAGTAATGGACTGGAGTTTCCAGTTCCTCGTCATCATTCCAGCTGTTCTTGTTTTTACTGCTGGGAATCTAATTGAACAACAGTGTCTTTATAAACACTTCATTTCTAGTTGGATGAACAAATAACTGCATTTGTAATGTACCTTTAGATAAAAGACTCAGGTTCATTTCCTCCTATTCGTGCAGCACAAAGGGTCTCTCTCTCTCTCAGGACACGACACGTGAAATATCTCTGCTCTCATCACCTCCAAACAAACTGCTTTGTTTCCTCCTCAGAGACATGAAGCCAGAGAACATCCTGCTGGACGACAACGGTACGTACGAGACAGTGAACGCATCGTGATGACTTCACTGTCAGGGTGCAACTAGAGGAGGAGAAGTACTCAGGTCTTATACTTGAGTAAAAGTACAAGTACTCAGGTCTTGTACTTGAGTAAAAGTACAAGTACTCAGGTATTGTACTTGAGTAAAAGTACAAGTACTCAGGTATTGTACTTGAGTAAAAGTAGAAGTACTCAGATCTTGTACTTGAGTAAAAGTAGAAGTACTCAGATCTTGTACTTGAGTAAAAGTAGAAGTACTCAGATCTTGTACTTGAGTAAAAGTAGAAGTACTCTGATCTTGAACTTGAGTAAAAGTAGAAGTACTCAGATCTTGTATTTGAGTAAAAGTAGAAGTACTCAGGTCTTGTACTTGAGTAAAGTAGAAGTACTCAGATCTTGTACTTGAGTAAAAGTAGAAGTACTCAGATCTTGTACTTGAGTAAAAGTAGAAGTACTCAGATCTAGTACTTGAGTAAAAGTAGAAGTACTCTGATCTTGAACTTGAGTAAAAGTAGAAGTACTCAGATCTTGTATTTGAGTAAAAGTAGAAGTACTCAGATCTTGTACTTGAGTAAAAGTAGAAGTACTCTGATCTTGAACTTGAGTAAAAGTAGAAGTACTCAGGTCTTGTACTTGAGTAAAAGTAGAAGTACTCAGATCTTGTACTTGAGTAAAAGTAGAAGTACTCAGATCTTGTGCTTGAGTAAAAGTAGAAGTACTCAGATCTGGTGCTTGAGTAAAAGTAGAAGTACTCAGATCTGGTGCTTGAGTAAAAGTAGAAGTACTCAGATCTTGTATTTGAGTAAAGTAGAAGTACTCAGATCTTGTACTTGAGTAAAAGTAGAAGTACTCTGATCTTGTATTTGAGTAAAAGTAGAAGTACTCAGATCTTGTACTTGAGTAAAAGTAGAAGTACTCAGATCTTGTACTTGAGTAAAAGTAGAAGTACTCAGATCTTGTGCTTAAGTAAAAGTAGAAGTACTCAGGTCTTGTACTTGAGTAAAGTAGAAGTACTCAGTCTTGTACTTGAGTAAAAGTAGAAGTACTCAGATCTTGTACTTGAGTGAAAGTAGAAGTACTCAGATTGTGTACTTGAGTAAAAGTAGAAGTACTCAGATCTTGTACTTGAGTAAATAGTAGAAGTACTCAGATCTGGTACTTGAGTAAAAGTAGAAGTACTCAGATCTTGTACTTGAGTAATAGTAGAAGTACTCAGATCTGGTACTTGAGTAAAAGTAGAAGTACTCAGATCTTGTACTTGAGTAAAAGTAGAAGTACTCAGATCTTGTACTTGAGTAAAAGTAGAAGTACTCAGATCTTGTACTTGAGTGAAAGTAGAAGTACTCAGATTCTATTGAGTAAAAGTAGAAGTACTCAGATCTTGTACTTGAGTAAAAGTAGAAGTACTCAGATCTTGTACTTGAGTAAAAGTAGAAGTACTCTGATCTTGAACTTGAGTAAAAGTAGAAGTACTCAGAACTTGTACTTGAGTGAAAGTAGAAGTACTCAGATCTTGTACTTGAGTAAAAGTACAAGTACTCAGATCTTGTACTTGAGTAAAAGTAGAAGTGCTCAGATCTTGTACTTGAGTAAAAGTAGAAGTACTCAGATCTTGTACTTGAGTAAAAGTAGAAGTACTCAGATCTTGTACTTAGTAAAAGTAGAAGTGCTCAGATCTTGTACTTGAGTAAAAGTAGAAGTACTCAGATCTTGTACTTGAGTAAAAGTACAAGTACTCAGATCTTGTACTTAGTAAAAGTAGAAGTGCTCAGATCTTGTACTTGAGTAAAAGTAGAAGTACCAGAGTGTAGGAATACTCTGTTTCAGTAAAAGTCCTGCATTCAAAATGTTCCTCAAGTCAAAGTATAAAAGTATTCTCATCAAATATAGTGAAAGTAGCGACAGTAAAAGTAGTCATTGTGCAGATTGGTCCATTTCAGAATAATATATAATTAGCAGAAATACTCAAGTAAAGTACAAGTACCTCTAAAGTGTGCTTAAGTACTTGAGTAGATGTACTTAGTTACTGGTGTGCGATAGATATCTCTGGCACAGCGTGTAATGCTGATCTGATGACGTGGGTCTGGTGATGAAACGCTCTGTATTTTGAGTCTGAAGATAAGGTTCGAGTCGAGCCAGTCCCTCCTCCTCTGCCTTCGGCTCAAACAAAGGTTCAGGAAGTGGAATCCGCTCAGGTGTGGTTTCTATTTTTAGAAAAAGCACCTGTTCCTGCATTCTTAGGTTAGGGTTAGGAGACCTGGATCTACCTTTTGTTCCGCGTGTTCTCAATTATTACACATTCCTGTTGAGAGCTGTAACCAGAGGAGGAGGAAGCTTTCGTATAATAGAAAGGTCTTAAAATAAGAAGGGAAAGTCCTGTCTAGTTAGGGACAGAACTAAATCAATAAACAAAACAGATTCATTTGTTTTTGTATTCTTTCCATGCATGCTTTCTGATGATGTTTGTATATTACACACATACACACATTTGACAGATTCTTTCAGACATTTTCCACCAAGTTTTCTGTGAAAGTAGTACTTCTTTAATTACTTAAATAATAAGCCCTGAATTCAAATAGTACTGTAAGTAGAAGTAAATGAATATTATAAACAAATAAGTTCGTTATTCATCATAATTTGTTTTTTAGTCATTTTTACACGAAGGCTTTTGGAAACATTTTCAGAAATTATTTAATATTTCTTATGGAATTTTTCACATTTTTTGAAAATCTTACATTTTTTAAACAAACATTTTGGAGAGCTCCGAGGCATTCTTCAGACGTTTTGCCACGTGTGTTTTTTTTAACATATTTCTGTCACCAGAGGTGGAAGAAACACTCAGAATCTACTCAGGTTTCTAGAAGTATTACCAACAAATGTACTTTAATAATTAGTAATGTTTATTTCAGACATTTCTCACTATTACTTCTGGAATTTCAGACATTTTTCACATTATTTTTGGAGCGTTTTCAGACAATTCTCTGTGTTTTTTACATATTTCTGTCACCAGAAGTGGAAGAAACACTCAGAATCTACTCAGGTTTTTAGAAGTATTACCAACAAATGTACTTTAATTAGTAACGTTATTTTGGACATTTCTCTCCTGGAATATTCAGAAATTGTCCACTATTTTTGGAGCGTTTTCAGACATTTTCCACACAATTCTCTGTGTTTTTTTAATCATATTTTTGTCACCAGAAGTGGAAGAAACACTCAGAGTATTACCTCCAAATATACTTTAATTAGTAACGTTTATTTTGGACATTTCTCTCCTGGAATATTCAGAAATGTTTCCCATCATTTTTGGAACTTTTTCCACACAATCTTCCGTGTATTTTAAAATATTTCTTTTCACCAAAATGGGAAGAACTACTCAGAATCTACTCAGTTCTACCAACAAATGTACTTTAATTAGTAAAGTTTGTTTTGGACATTTCTCTCTATTACTTCTGGAATTTTTAAACATTTTTCACATAATCTTTGGAGCGTTTTCAGACATTTTCCACACAATTCTCTGTGTTTTTTTTATCATATTTTGTCACCAGAAGTGGAAGAAACACTCAGAATCTACTCAGGTTTTAGAAGTATTCCCACCAATAATACTTTAATTAGTAACGTTTATTTATTACATTTTCCCCATTATTTTTGGAGCGTTTTCAGACAATTCTCTGTGTTTTATTTCTACATATTTCTTATCACTGCTCAGGTGTTGTCCTGGAGCAAATGCACTGAATGAAATGTTCTGGTTGAGCAGCTCTGGAGGCGGAGCTGACTGAGAAGCTGAAGGGAAAGTCCGTCTTCTTAACGGTGGAAAAATAAACCGGTTGGGTGATTTTCTATTAATATCTTTTTGTTGATTTCCTTCAGGACACATCCGCATCTCTGACCTGGGCCTGGCTGTGAGGCTGAGCGAGGGCTCGCTGGTGAAGGGCAAGGTGGGCACCGCAGGGTACATGGTACGTTTACATCGGTCAATATGTTGAATTTAAAAAGTCTATTTTTCTTGCATTTTAAGAAGTTGTATCTTTACAGAGCATGCTCAACGAAAGGAAGTGCAGTTACAAGTGTAAGAAGTACAATATTAAGCAGTAAATAGGATAAAAAAGACATCATTAATTACAAATAAATACATTTTTTGTCTTTTTTAAGAAAATACATAAAAAGATACTGACTGTAAAATAACAAAACATGCTCAGTTTAAAGACAATATTTGGTGTTTGATTGGATTAAAACCTCTTTAAACCATATTTTAAACTGCAAATTGCATCACTTTAAGTCATGTGTCAACTCAAGGCCGGGGGCCAAATCAGGCCGTGGTGGATTTAATTTCGGCCCGCAGGATAATTTCTAATTACTATTAGATCTGGCCCGCTGGTATATTGCACGCACACCTTCACTCCATCCTGAGGGTCTCCTCCGCTCAGAGCCTGACCCCAAACATTGATGACCTTGCACCAAGATGAGATGCCAAGTATCTGAGCTAGCGCATCACAGAGCAGCACACTGAGTTTACATGGATGTTTCCTTTTCTTGAGACAACAGGGCATGTTTGGTTTTCTCTTTGAGGGAAATAGTTTTCTTGAAGTTGTTGTTGGCCTGTGGAGAAATGTAATCATAAGGAATGACTCTGGAGAAGCTGCAGATAGAGACATAAGAAATAAATGCAACTGATTATTTAATGTGTAATGTTGTTTTTATAGGCAATCATTTAAGCTTTGTTAGTTCCAGGTTTAATATGTGCAATAAGTTCATTTCAATAAGTTCTGCATAAACATTGAACCAGTCCGGCCCCGACTAGTACCCATTTTATAATGTTGGCCCACTGTGTATTTGTACATACAAATATAAAAATGTATGCAAATACCTATATATACACAATCAACAGACACATTTGTACCTATGCACACATTAAGACATGTATACAAAATAACAGTCACTTCAAAATCTTTGGGTATATATCTATATCTTCAGGTATTATAATTATATTATATATAGATAAAAACAAAGTTTAATATGATTTTCTAACAATACAGGATGCCTACATATCAAATATTTACACTGACCCTGAGCATCCTCGGGTTCCTCTCTCTTCCTCCACAAACCCCTGAAACTCTGATGTAATGGATGTTCTCCTCCTGGTTTCAGCCCCCGAGGTGATCGGACACAAACACTACGGGCTGAGCGTGGACTGGTGGGGTCTCGGCTGTCTGATCTACGAGATGACGGCGGGGAAACCCCCCTCGACAAAAAGGAGAACATCCCAAGGCCGCGGAGATGGAGAGGAGGATCCAGAACCAACCGCTGGAGTTCGGGAGAAGTTCGGGAAATCTGTGAAAAACCTCTGTTCCTCCGTGGAGTCTGAAATCAATATAATATAATCAAGTGTTAAATCAGACTTTAGTTCCACCTGGAGTAAATCCACAAGCTACCCTGCAGTATACAAAGTCATTCAAACTAGCTGCACCTTTACCAGCTTTGAGAACACTTTCATGATCAATCATTATAAAACATATCATATATATTATTCTGAAATGGACCAATCTGCACAATGATACTTTTACTGTCGCTACTTTCACTATATTTGATGAGAATACTTTTATACTTTCACTTGAGGAACATTTTGAATGCAGGACTTTTACTGTAACAGAGTATTCCTACACTCTGGTACTTCTACTTTACTCAAGTACATGATCTGAGTACTTCTACTTTTACTCAAGTACAATATCTGAGTACTTCTACTTTTACTCAAGTACAAATCTGAGTACTTCTACTTTTACTCAAGTACAAGACCTGAGTACTTCTACTTTTACTCAAGTATAAGATCTGAGTACTTCTACTTTTACTCAAGAACAAGATCTGTAGTACTTTTACTCAAGTACAAGATCTGAGTACTTCTACTTTTACTCAAGTACAATACCTGAGTACTTCTACTTTTACTCAAGTACAAGACCTGAGTACTTCTACTTTCACTCAAGAACAAGATCTGAGTACTTCTACTTTTACTCAAGTACAAGACCTGAGTACTTCTACTTTTACTCAAGTACAAGATCTGAGTACTTCTACTTTTACTCAAGTACAGATCTGAGTACTTCTACTTTTACTCAAGTACAAGATTAGAGTACTTCTACTTT
>JAAOOA010002605.1:0-39232 GCA_012861695.1 Trematomus loennbergii
AGACCTCCAGGATGACTCCCTAACAGTGGGACTCTGTATTTCACAGCTCCAGAGACCAGGGGAAAATCACCTGTCTCTGCCCGCTCACAGACCCCCAAAGTACGGACTCATGACCTCCAGCATGGCCTCCTAACAGTGGGACTGTATTTCAGACCTCCAGGGCGGAGACCGTGAAAATCACCTCTCTCTGCCCGCTCAAAGAGCACCGAAAGACGGACTAATTACCTCCAGCACCCTGGAGAGCTCCATTGTGAAATATTGCTACTAATCCATAACTTTTGATAACAAGCTCTGTTCGGTTCAGGCTTTTTCTCTACCCCCCCATTTACACGTACCCCGCATCCAACGGTACCATCGGCGAATCTCTAGGACCTCGGGGAGCGGAGTTACGGCAGAGGGTCAGATTCTGAAAATACGATTTGAGAAAACAGGGCTCTGATCGGGGCTAAAGTCTTGTTAGAAACTGGTGAATCTGTTTAAATGCAGGCAGCAGAGACACTGCTTTTAGCAGGGTCTCAGAGAGCCAGACACCCAGGGTACAGCACCTCGCTGTCTTACCCAGAAAACAGGGCTCTGATCGGGGCTAAAGTCTTGTTAGAAACTGGTGAATCTGTTTAAATGCAGGAGACCTCCAGCAGAAGTCCCTAACAGTGGGACTCTGGTTATTTCACAGCTCCAGGAGAGACCAGGGGAAAATCACCTGTCTGTGCCCGCTCACAGACCCCCAAAGTACGGACTCATGACCTCCAGGATGGATCCCTAACAGTGGGACTCTGTGCATTTCACAGCTCCAGCAGAGACCAGGGGAAAATCACCTCTCTCTGCCCGCTCACAGAGCACCGAAAGACGGACTAAAGACCTCCAGGATGACTCCCTAACAGTGGGACTCTGTGCATTTCACAGCTCCAGCAGAGACCAGGGGAAAATCACCTGTCTGTGCCCGCTCACAGAGCACCGAAAGACGGGCTAAAGACCTCCAGGATGACTCCCTAACAGTGGGACTCTGTGCATTTCACAGCTCCAGCAGAGACCAGGGGAAAATCACCTCTCTCTGCCCGCTCACAGAGCACCGAAAGACGGACTAAAGACCTCCAGGATGACTCCCTAACAGTGGGACTCTGTGCATTTCACAGCTCCAGCAGAGACCAGGGGAAAATCACCTGTCTGTGCCCGCTCACAGAGCACCGAAAGACGGGCTAAAGACCTCCAGGATGACTCCCTAACAGTGGGACTCTGTGCATTTCACAGCTCCAGCAGAGACCAGGGGAAAATCACCTCTCTCTGCCCGCTCACAGAGCACCGAAAGACGGACTAAAGACCTCCAGGATGACTCCCTAACAGTGGGACTCTGTGCATTTCACAGCTCCAGCAGAGACCAGGGGAAAATCACCTCTCTGTGCCCGCTCACAGAGCACCGAAAGACGGCTAAAGACCTCCAGGATGACTCCCTAACAGTGGGACTCTGTGCATTTCACAGCTCCAGCAGAGACCAGGGGAAAATCACCTCTCTCTGCCCGCTCACAGAGCACCGAAAGACGGACTAAAGACCTCCAGGATGACTCCCTAACAGTGGGACTCTGTGCATTTCACAGCTCCAGCAGAGACCAGGGGAAAATCACCTTCTTGCCCGCTCACAGAGCACCGAAAGACGGACTAAAGACCTCCAGGATGACTCCCTAACAGTGGGACTCTGTGCATTTCACAGCTCCAGCAGAGACCAGGGGAAAATCACCTTCTTGCCCGCTCACAGAGCAAAAGACGGGCTAAAGACCTCCAGGATGACTCCCTAACAGTGGGACTCTGTGCATTTCACAGCTCCAGCAGAGACCAGGGGAAAATCACCTCTTTTTGCCCGCTCACAGAGCCCGAAGGACGGACTCATGACCTCCAGCATGTCCCCATAACAGTGGGACCTCCATAACCTTGCACACCCTGAGTCCCCGGGCCCCCACACTTAAGCACTCCCCCACGGACTAAACACAGGTATTCACACCCACCAGAACCTCGTGCCCCTGGTGACCCTAAAGGGGGTGGATTTTGTGGTGCTTCTATGTCCGCCCATCAGCATCCATAGTCGGCCTTCTTCACGGCACCACCACCCCTTCTGTTGAGGGTATTCTCGTGCCCCTGGTGACCCTAAAGGGGGTGGATTTTGTGGTGCTTCTATGTCCGCCCATCAGCATCCATAGTTGGCCTTCTTCACGGCACCACCACCCCTTCTGTTGAGGGTATTCTCGTGCCCCTGGTGACCCTAAAGGGGGTGGATTTTGTGGTGCTTCTATGTCCGCCCATCAGCATCCATAGTCGGCCTTCTTCACGGCACCACCACCCCCCTTCTGGGCTGGAGGTTCAAACACTTTAACTTTTGTTCACCCTCCTCTGGCTTACACCTCCTCCGCCAACACTTGAGCGCTCATCACAGGGTTCAGCACCCCGGTGCTGATGGAAAGTGGCACTTTATCTGCCCCTGGTAACCATCAAGGTTATTGTTTTTTTTTAATTTTTAATTTTATTTGAACACACACCCTAAAACATCAACCACACACCCTAAAACATCAACTATTTACAGTAACAAACATGACAGTACACACAGACTAAAACATCAACTATTTACACGTACTACTGCTGCTATAACAGTACTACTAAATTTCTTAACCTACGTTTTAAAGTGCAGTTATGCGCCCTGGAGGTGTTGCACTATTAACAAAATGTATGCCCAGGATTCTGGCACCTTCCCTGGCTTGTAAACTGCAGTTATGCGCCCTGGAGGTGTTGCACTATTAACAAAATGTATGCCCAGGATTCTGGCACCTTCCCTGGCTTGTAAACTGCAGTTATGCGCCCTGGAGGTGTTGCACTATTAACAAAATGTATGCCCAGGATTCTGGCACCTTCCCTGGCTTGTAAACTGCAGTTATGCGCCCTGGAGGTGTTGCACTATTAACAAAATGTATGCCCATATGTTTAGCGGGATTCAGGGGACCAAAGGCGTCTAATTCTTACGGTGCACCAGGGCAAACAGGTTGAGTCCACGGCCCCTGCCCCATCATCAGGAGTGTCAACCAGCCCCGGTCCCGACTTCATTGGCCTCTTTCCCTCCCGCTTCCGCTTCCGCTGCTGCTGCCGCTCCAATGACCCATCAGGTGAAGATGATGGAGATGATGGAGATGATGGAGCAGTGCTGTTATAGCAGCCCTCTTCGGAGGTCTCCCCATCTGACAGCGGTAGACATCCTTCTGATGATGATGCAGCTGCTGCCGCATCTGATGACGCCCTGAACATGGAGCGGATTCTCAATGCCTCCTTTATTCCCGGCGCATTCGCGTAGAACCGGTCCGCCGTGGTTACGTCGTGACACATAAACCTGGCGAGAATCGACCGGCTTTCTGGATCTTGGTGATGCTTGATATTGTCAGCCAGGGCAGTGCGCAGGATTGTGAAGGTGACGGCTGTTTCTAGCCCAGCATCAGCCCATGCCCTCTTCAAGTGAGCGTTCAGGTTCTTGGAGGCCCGATTCCCCCTTGTGAAAAGGAAGAATTCATTCTGAGGACCCAGCAATACCTTTTTAATCCCCATCCACCGCATGACCCAGCTAAACTCCTCTACTGTAAGCGCCAGCTGTGCTTCGCCATATGTCTTGGCCGTCTTGTGATCCTGCACATGGATGATGTAGCCCTCAGCAGTTCCCCTTATGGCTGCCTCTAAGACCTCACTGTTTTTCATGTTTGCGTACACGCCCGTACGGTGGCCATACAGGAGGCTCCAATGGAGGGTGAGATAGCCATAGAGAAGCTTCTGGGTGGTTGAGGTCGGCGTGCCGGCCATCAGGTCGAGGAGCTCCGGGATGCGCTTCTCAGCGGCCGCCATGGCGGCGAGAAGCTCCGCCTGGCTCGGCAGACGATCCAGTTTGTTCCTCTTCACCTTAAACTGATGTAGAGTGACTGCCTTATTCAAGTGTTTCATGTTGGCTTTCACCTCTCTCATTATGTGGGTCATATCAGACTGGGTGAGCTTGCACCCCCGGGGCTTTGACTCAGACATGTACCCCATGAACTGGTGCACATTCTTCAGGAAGAACTCTGATGTTGTGACTGCCCGGCCCGGCTTTACAATATACTCGCTCCAGCCACGGATCATCTTCATGTTTCTTAGGAACAGCCAGTCTGACAGGCGGTTAACACCATGGGCCATGTATACTATGAAGTTCTTTATCCGGCTGATCTTCGACACAACATTGTCTTTCTGTTTTACTGTCGGAGCGACACCCAAACAATGATCCAAGTATGTCTGAAGGTACGCCTCCATGCTTCTAGGCAACGTGATTTCACGCATGGTATTCCCCCGTCCACACCCAGTGGACCAGTAATTTGAGGGAGAGGGCAAGTCATTAGCCAGCTTAGAGGCACGGGTCTTCCGGCATACAGGGGTCTCGCTACCGGAGGCTACTGCAAACATGACAGTTTCCACCGGGGTCTTCACAGGGGTCTCGCTACCGGAGGCTACTGCAAACATGACAGTTTCCACCGGGGTCTTCACAGGGGTCTCGCTACCGGAGGCTACTGCAAACATGACAGTTTCCACCGGGGTCTTCACAGGCGTCTCGCTACCGGAGGAAACTGGTAATATGACAGTCTTCACTGGGCTCTTCACAGGGTTCTTGACCGGTCTCTTTCCACCGGAGGCTACTGCAAGCATTACAGTCTTCACTTGGCTCTTCACAGGGTTCTTTACCGGTGTCTTCCCACCGGAGGCTACTGCAAGCATGACAGTCTTCACCGGGCTCCTCACAGGGGTCCCGCTACCGGAGGTTACTGGGGAATGCATGACAGTCTTCACCGGGGTCTTCACAGGGGTCCCGCTACCGGAGGTTACTGGGGAATGCATGACAGTCTTCACCGGGGTCTTCACAGGGGTCCCGCTACCGGAGGTTACTGGGGAATGCATGACAGTCTTCACCGGGGTCTTCACAGGGGTCCCGCTACCGGAGGTTACTGGGGACTGCATGACAGTCTTCACCGGGGTCTTCACAGGGGTATTGCTGCCTGAGGCTACTGTGTTTATGCCGGAGGTACTTGGGATTGCCAGGCCCTTAAATCGTATACATTCGTCCTCTTCCTCAAGAACAGCAGCACTCTGCTTCCTGGGTTTTAGCTCCTTTTTCAGCCTGGAGCGCAGGGTCTTCACCTCATCATTGAGGGCATCCTTCTGAGCCCTCAATGCCACATTTTCCAGCATCACCTGCCTGCAGTCCTCGTTGTCACACTCGGTATGTGGGGAGAAGGGTGGAGGGTGCCCGGGGTATTCCCCCTCATTGTCTATATCCAATGATGTAGCCATTCCAATGATGGGGTTAGTCTCACGGAGGTCATGGAGCAACTGCAGTGCCACACTATGCTTCAGCCTTGCCATGACCTGCTGTGCCTCATGTCGGGACAACTCAGGGTGGTCATGTTTTACATGACGGTCCAGTCTCTTCCCAGCGTACGAACACCCAGCGATGGGACAGGGTTTGGTCCGAACATTTATCCTTCCACTGGCTATTTTCAGGAGGATTCCCCTCTCCTCCAAGTTCCGCACTGCATGCTTGTGCTTAAGGTGTTTGTTCAATGCCAGATAGAAGAGTCTGCACACCGGGCATTCAGATGACATCCTTACTGAAACACACATAATGAATTTGATCAAAATGATGTTATAGTTCTCCGTTTATATGCGTTAGCGTGAGCGGTGGTTGCGACACTGGGTCCGATGCATCAATTCATGGTGCATGGACGAAGGGAAGTATTGGGTTACCACCGGGTCAGATGGTCCCACTTCCGCACCAACGCGGGGCTGGTGATGGCAACATTGGGTCCGATGCATCCATACATGGTGCCCCGACCATGAGAGGGTTTGGGGTACCCCGGAACCAGGCACCACCCCAGCAGGAAACGGGTTGTATGGTCAAAGGAGGAAAGAGTGATAGAACCGGGGTAAAGCAAAGAAAGTGTCCGACAATAGTGACTTGTGAGGCGGCCAGAGAGTCTGTCATATCTCGGTCCTATCCTCCAGGCAACGCTGTGGCCAAAACTGGGCTAAAAACAAAAAAAAACTAAAAAATATTTCATCCAGGGAAATTTGGGTGAAAATGAAAAAAAAGTACCCAGAAATAGTGCTTCATTAGCCAGCAGCAGTCCCCTGTCGACTCATGTGACATTCCTCCAGGGTTACATAGAACCAGGGTGTGGGGTCCGAGCCATCTCCGAGACATCTCTAGTCCATGTTGATAATGGGGGAAATGTACCCCAAAATAGTCCTTCATTAGCCAGCAGCAGTCCCCTGTCGACTCATGTGACATTCCTCCAGGGTTACATAGAACCAGGGTGTGGGGTCCGAGCCATCTCCGAGACATCTCTAGTCCGTGTTGATAATGGGGGAAATGTACCCCAAAATAGTCCTTCATTAGCCAGCAGCAGTCCCCTGTCGACTCATGTGACATTCCTCCAGGGTTACATAGAACCAGGGTGTGGGGTCCGAGCCATCTCCGAGACATCTCTAGTCCGTGTTGATAATGGGGGAAATGTACCCCAAAATAGTCCTTCATTAGCCAGCAGCAGTCCCCTGTCGACTCATGTGACATTCCTCCAGGGTTACATAGAACCAGGGTGTGGGGTCCGAGCCATCTCCGAGACATCTCTAGTCCGTGTTGATAATGGGGGAAATGTACCCCAAAATAGTCCTTCATTAGCCAGCAGCAGTCCCCTGTCGACTCATGTGACATTCCTCCAGGGTTACATAGAACCAGGGTGTGGGGTCCGAGCCATCTCCGAGACATCTCTAGTCCGTGTTGATAATGGGGGAAATGTACCCCAAAATAGTCCTTCATTAGCCAGCAGCAGTCCCCTGTCGACTCATGTGACATTCCTCCAGGGTTACATAGAACCAGGGTGTGGGGTCCGAGCCATCTCCGAGACATCTCTAGTCCGTGTTGATAATGAGGTACCCCCAAAAAAGTGCATCATGACTCAGCAATCATCACACTCAACTTTGGTGAGAACCGGGGAAAGGGGTCAAAATGTAAAAAATATACCCCAAAACAGTGCCTCATGACCCCGCAGGAGTCCCCCGCGGACTCCCCTGACATTCCTCCATGGTGGAAATCATCCAACTCAACTTTGGTGAGAACCGGGGAAAGGGGTCAAAATGGAAAAATTGTACCCCAAATAGTGCCTCATGACCCCGCAAGAGTCCCCCGCGGACTCCCCTGACATTCCTCCATGGTGGAAATCATCCAACTCAACTTTGGTGAAAACCGGGGAAAGGGGTCAAAATGTAAAAATTATACCCCCAAATAGTGCCTCATAATCGGGTAGAGTCACCTGCAAAAGTGCCCTCGCATTCCTCCAAGTGTTGGGAGAACCAGGCTGGGGGGTCTTGAGGCACAAAATGAGGCCCACTCAGAGTGCTTGGTGAGCGGATACATTCTTCCATGATTTCCAACAGCCGGCGGAGGCCCTCCGATGGCGGGTCACGTTTGCCATTCGATCAGTGAGAGGAGAGAGGAGAGGAGAGGAGAGGAGGAGGAGAACGCAGCAAAAATGGTCAAAATCCGTCAACGTACGGGGTGAAACGGCTGTACTAGAGCCCTGGGGGGGCACCCGGGACCGGGCAGTGCCCCCGGGAGAAGGAACCGGGTCAAACGGGCCAAAACAGGAAAAAAAAGAAAAATAAAAAGAACCGGGCAAAAGGGGGAAAATGTGAAAAAAGTGTCCGAAAATAGTGCCTCATGACCCCGCAAGAGTCCCCCGCGGACTCCCCTGACATTCCTCCATGGAGGAAATCATCCAACTCAACTTTGGTGAGAACCGGGGAAAGGGGTCAAAATGGAAAAATTGTACCCCAGAATAGTGCCTCATGACCCAGCAAGAGTCCCCCGCGGACTCCCCTGACATTCCTCCATGGAGGAAATCATCCAACTCAACTTTGGTGAGAACCGGGGAAAGGGGTCAAAATGGAAAAATTGTACCCCAGAATAGTGCCTCATGACCCAG
The DNA here is from genome assembly GCA_012861695.1 of Trematomus loennbergii. Taxonomy (NCBI): domain Eukaryota; kingdom Metazoa; phylum Chordata; class Actinopteri; order Perciformes; family Nototheniidae; genus Trematomus; species Trematomus loennbergii. The sequence goes on from JAAOOA010002605.1 coordinate 8,028, forward strand.
CAAGAGTCCCCCGCGGACTCCCCTGACATTCCTCCATGGAGGAAATCATCCAACTCAACTTTGGTGAGAACCGGGGAAAGGGGTCAAAATGGAAAAATTGTACCCCAGAATAGTGCCTCATGACCCAGCAAGAGTCCCCCGCGGACTCCCCTGACATTCCTCCATGGAGGAAATCATCCAACTCAACTTTGGTGAGAACCGGGGAAAGGGGTCAAAATGGAAAAATTGTACCCCAGAATAGTGCCTCATGACCCAGCAAGAGTCCCCCGCGGACTCCCCTGACATTCCTCCATGGAGGAAATCATCCAACTCAACTTTGGTGAGAACCGGGGAAAGGGGTCAAAATGGAAAAATTGTACCCCAGAATAGTGCCTCATGACCCAGCAAGAGTCCCCCGCGGACTCCCCTGACATTCCTCCATGGAGGAAATCATCCAACTCAACTTTGGTGAGAACCGGGGAAAGGGGTCAAAATGGAAAAATTGTACCCCAGAATAGTGCCTCATGACCCAGCAAGAGTCCCCCGCGGACTCCCCTGACATTCCTCCATGGAGGAAATCATCCAACTCAACTTTGGTGAGAACCGGGGAAAGGGGTCAAAATGGAAAAATTGTACCCCAGAATAGTGCCTCATGACCCAGCAAGAGTCCCCCGCGGACTCCCCTGACATTCCTCCATGGAGGAAATCATCCAACTCAACTTTGGTGAGAACCGGGGAAAGGGGTCAAAATGGAAAAATTGTACCCCAGAATAGTGCCTCATGACCCAGCAAGAGTCCCCCGCGGACTCCCCTGACATTCCTCCATGGAGGAAATCATCCAACTCAACTTTGGTGAGAACCGGGGAAAGGGGTCAAAATGGAAAAATTGTACCCCAGAATAGTGCCTCATGACCCCGCAAGAGTCCCCCGCGGACTCCCCTGACATTCCTCCATGGAGGAAATCATCCAACTCAACTTTGGTGAAAACCGTGGAAAGGGGTCAAAATGTAAAAATTATACCCCCAAATAGTGCCTCAAAATCGGGTAGAGTCACCGGGAAAGTGCCCTCGCATTCCTCCAGGGCTCAAAATGTCACACTTAAACTATTTGGAGAACCGGGAAAATGTAAAAAATAAGCCCCAAAATAGAGCCTCATAATCGGGTAGAGTCACCTGCAAAAGTGCCCTCGCATTCCTCCAAGTGTTGGGAGAACCAGGCTGGGGGGTCTTGAGGCACAAAATGAGGCCCACTCAGAGTGCTTGGTGAGCGGATACATTCTTCCATGATTTCCAACAGCCGTATTTTTTCTGAGTCCACCCAAAAACTGGGTTTCTGATTTCGTGCGGAAGGTAGTCTGAAAAACATGGATGAATCTTTTTGACAGAGAAGTGGAAATGAAGCCCAGGGACTTTTTCCCCTTCTCCGTTGTACCAACCATCGGAGAAGGGGAAAAATCGGCCCGAAGCGCCAAACACCTGGCCACTACTCCCGTTGGCACTTAGAAAAAATTTCACAATTTTTCAAAACTTCATTTTTGATTATTTTAAGATATAATTAAGCGTTTTCTTCACTTTTTTTTTTGCTCCACGGGTGGGGGCGCCTGGCAGGCCGCCTATGAGCACCCAAATTCGGCCTGGATCATCCAGGATTTGTGGGAAAAAATCCATAAACTGACTAAATCACCCAGAGAGGTCCCCTACCTAGCCCAAATATATATAATACAAATACATTTAAATAGTAAAAGGTGCACTTGTGCTCTGCATTACCCGGAATTTTATTTTCATAGCCCCATGATAGTGATTAAAAATCATTTTCATGGGAAAAAGTGTTAAAACGCCTGATTAAATTATATGCAGGACCCCAGTGAGCTCCAGACTATGTGCATTGTGTTGGGGAACCATATAAATGATAGAATAAATGCATTCAAATGCAAAAATAATGATTTAAAATCATTTTAGGGGGACAATTGTGGAGAGGAGCCTGAAAATGACTCTGTTTTAAGATATAATTAAGCGTTTTCTTCACTTTTTTTTGCTTTCCACGGGTGGGGACGCCTGGCAGGCCGCCTAAGAGCACCCAAATTCGGCCTGGATCATCCAGGATTTGTGGGCAAAGCTCCATAAACTGACTAAATCACCCAGAGAGGTCCCCTTTCTAGCCCAAATATATATAATACAAATACATTTAAATAGTAAAAGGTGCACTTGTGCTCTGCATTACCGGGAATTTTATTTTCATAGCCCCATGATAGTGATTAAAAATCATTTTCATGGGAAAAAGTGTTAAAACGCCTGATTAAATGATATGCAGGACCCCAGTGAGCTCCAGACTATGTGCATTGTGTTGGGGAACCATATAAATGATAGAATACATGCATTTAAATGCAAAAATAATGATTTTAAATCATTTTAGGGGGACAATTGTGGAGAGGAGCCTGAAAAAGACTCTGCAGCACCCCGGATAACTACCACTTCATCTGGTTTAAATGTGGTGGTGATAGTGGCATTAACTAGTACCCAGTACTGGGAGAGAACCAGGTTACAGCACATGTCTTTTCGACCCAGGAAAGAGTGCTCGAAAGCTGGCTACAGCATAGTCACAGTGTGGAGGAACATGTTTCAAATGACAGCACACTGCTGCTTGTTGGCAGGCTGACTCACTTCACTGGTCTCACACACACAGCCAGGGGGAGAAAGAGGACACATTGACCCAGGAAAGAAGCCTCAAAACACAGGTAAAAGTGTGTTAAACTGTGGGGGAACATGTTTCAAATGACAGCACACTGCTGCTTGTTGGCAGGCTGACTCACTTCACTTGTCTCACACACACCCAGGGGGGGGAGAAAGAGGACACATTGACCCAGGAAAGAGTGCTCGAAAGCTGGCTACAGCATAGTCACAGTGTGGAGGAACATGTTTCAAATGACAGCACACTGCTGCTTGTTGGCAGGCTGACTCACTTCACTGGTCTCACACACACACAGCCAGGGGGGAGAAAGAGGACACATTGACCCAGGAAAGAAGCCTCAAAACACAGGTAAAAGTGTGTTAAACTGTGGGGGAACATGTTTCAAATGACAGCACACTGCTGCTTGTTGGCAGGCTGACTCACTTCACTTGTCTCACACACACCCAGGGGGGGAAAGATAACACTTGTACCCAGGAATAAGTCTTTGAAAGGCGGGGAAAAGTTGTTTGAAATAGTATAATACCTCCAGGCCGCTTAACTGCACTTTACCACCCAGAAATAATGTTTAAATGGTCGGGGAAAGTATTTTTAAATGTCTGGAAGAGAGTTTTAGACAGTCATTTTGCACGAAATTATTTAACATAGACGCTCTCCTGAAAATGCACAGAATATGTGCTTTTTCAGGAGACCGTTAATGTTAAATGATTTCTTGCAAAATGACTGGCTAAAACCCCGGAATAAATGTTTGAAAAGCTGGGAAAAGTTGTTAAAAATAGGCTGATATCTCCAGGGCGCATCACCAAAAATGTACAAGCCAGGGAAGATGCCTGAATCCCGGATACTTTAGGTCTGTCACTTAGGGTGACCGCACCACTCCGACGCTCCCGAGAGCGGACGTCCATTGTTTGCAAGGCACCTAAGAGGGAGAAGGGGAAAAATCGGCCCGAAGCGCCAAACACCTGGCCCCTTCTCCCGTGGGCACTCTGACATTTTTTTGACAATTTTTCAAAACTTCATTTTGATTAATTTAAGATATAATTAAGCGTTTTCTTCACTTTTTTTTGCTTTCCACGGGGGGGGCGCCTGGCAGGCCGCCTATGGGCACCCAAATTCGGCCTTCTTCACGGCACCACCACCCCTTCTGTGGAGGGTATTCTCGTGCCCCTGGTGACTCTACAAGGGGGGTGGTTTTTATGGTGCTTCTATGTCCGCCCATCAGCACCCAAATGCGGCCTTCTTCACGGCACCACCACCCCTTCTGTGGAGGGTATTCTCGTGCCCTGGTGACTCTACAAGGGGGGTGGTTTTTATGGTGCTTCTATGTCCGCCCATCAGCATCCATATTCGGCCTTCTTCACGGCACCACCACCCCTTCTGTGGAGGGTATTCTCGTGCCCCTGGTGACTCTACAAGGGGGGTGGTTTTCATGGTGCTTCTATGTCCGCCCATCAGCATCCATATTCGGCCTTCTTCACGGCACCACCACCCCTTCTGTGGAGGGTATTCTCGTGCCCCTGGTGACTCTACAAGGGGGTGGTTTTTATGGTGCTTCTATGTCCGCCTATGAGCACCCAAATTCGGCCTGGATCATCCAGGATTTGGGGCTAAGCTCCATAAACTGACTAAATCACCCAGAGAGGTCACCTTTCTAGCCCAAATATATAATACAAATACATTTAAATAGTAAAAGGTGCACTTGTGCTCTGCATTACCCGGAATTTTATTTTCATATCCCCATGATAGTGATTAAAAATCATTTTCATGGGGAAAAAGTGTTAAAACGCCTGATTAAATTATATGCAGGACCCAGTGAGCTCCAGACTATGTGTATTGTGTTGGGGAACCATATAAATGATAGAATAAATGCATTTAATGCAAAAATAATTATTTAAAATCATTTTAGGGGACAATTGTGGAGAGGAGCCTGAAAATGACTCTGCAGCACCGGATAACTACCAGTTCATCTGGTTTAAATGTGGTGGTGATAGTGGCGATAAAGTAGATATAGACAGTATGCAAACGAGATAAAGAGTGTATATTGAAGTAATTAGGATCTGCTGTGTAGAGAATCATGGAATTGTACTGGTATCTAACAATACCATCCTTAATAAATGCCATCCTTATAAATGTATATAAATACAATACCGTATTTTTTTAAATGATACTTGTGTTTTAATGTTTGATTCCATTTTGAATTAATATGTTTTAATGAATTCTACTGAAATGATTGTTACATTTTTTTACGAACTCAGACACTTAGGATGTAGGACCCAATTGCACGACCCGGGAGACAGAGGTAAAGTACTTGTAAGATACTTTATTTTCCAAATACAGCAATGAACAACAAAAAAGGTAACTATCAAATCTCTAACCGAGATGACAAAAATAGAGGAACAAAATGAAAGCGCTCACGTAGTGAGGAATCAAACTTTACAAGAGCACAAAGAGCATAGACCTGACCATAGCAAGAGACAATACGAACTGACAAAGAACACTTGGGAGACAGGGGAATATAAGCACAGGGTAACTAGACACAGGTGGGACCAATCAGGGGCGGGGCTGACATTGATGAGCACAGGAGACACAGGTGAAAATAATCAGGAAGCCTGGAATGAGAGAAAGCAAACGTAAATAACATGCATCTCTCTAGCATTTCTGTCGGTGCACAACAGTACCCCCCCCTCTAGGGCCAACTCCTGATGGCCCAGGCTGATTGTAAAAATCGTGGATAAGCGTCTTGTCTACGATAAATGACGCAGCTACCCAGCTTCTAGCCTCAGGACCGTAACCCTTCCAGTCTACCAGGAATTGCTTCCCCCTCCCCCTATTACGGACCTCTAGTAGCTTACGGACCTTGTAAACCTCACCCCCTTCAAAGAACTCGGGCGGTGGAGGGGGCTTGGAGGCGGGAACAAGTGTGCTCTCACACACCGGCTTGATTTTACTGACGTGAAACGTCGGATGTACTCTCATAGTTCTGGGGAGTTGCAAGCGTACAGACACCGGGTTGATGACTCTGGACACCGGGAAAGGACCCACAAATCTCGGAGCCAGTTTCCTTGAGGCGACATGGAGTGGTAAGTCCTTAGTGGAAAGCCAAACATTTTGGCCTGGTCTGTAGGAGGGAGCGACCCTGCGATGGACGTCTGCAACAGCCTTCATCCGAGCTGAACTTCGGAGAAGAGCCTGGCGAGCACCAGCCCAAACTCGTCGACAACGTCTGATCATGGCATGAGCCGATGGAACCCTCACCTCTTCCTCGTTGTTAGGGAAAAATGGAGGCTGGAAACCATTGACACAATGGAATGGAGAGACACCTGTGGCTGCCGTAGGAAGAGTATTGTGGGCAAACTCGACCCATGTGAGGTGGTCACTCCAGGTAGTCTGGTTCCGGGAGACGAGACAACGTAGCGTAGTCTCTAGTTCCTGGTTCAGACGCTCCGACTGTCCATTTGACTGAGGATGATATCCTGATGACAAGCTGACGGTGGCACCTATGAGTCGACAAAACTCCTTCCAGAAAACGGAAATGAATTGTGGACCCCTGTCGGAAACAATGTCATCAGGGAATCCATGGATCCTGAATATGTGATTCATCATGACCTCTGCGGTGACTTTGGCAGAGGGAAGCTTGGTCAATGGGATGAAGTGAGCCATCTTTGAAAATCGATCCACCACTGTTAAGACCGTAGTCTTGCCTCTGGATGAAGGAAATCCTGTCACAAAATCCATTGAAATGTGTGACCAAGGACGTTGGGGAATCGGCAGGGGCTGGAGCAAGCCCATCTTGACTTGTGATGAGGTCTTATTACACGCACACACCGGACAAGCCGCTACGTACTCTGCCACATCTTTCTTCATGGCTGGCCACCAGAAACGTTGTTGTATCCTGAACATTGTCCTTGTTACCCCCGGATGGCACGAAAGCACAGATGAGTGAGCCCAGTGGATGACCTTGGAGTGAAGAGCCTCAGGAACAAACAGCAGATTGTTGGGACACTCGCTAGGTGCTGGATTCTTGACATTCGCCTTTTTTACGTCCGACTCCACTTGCCAGGAAAAGGCTCCGATCACACGGTTAAGTGGAAGGATGGTCTTGGGCTCTACCGCAAGTGGTTCTGGATCATAAAGACGAGACAAAGCATCGGGTTTTTGATTCTGAGACCCGGGACGAAAAGAGAGGGTGAAATTGAACCTACTAAAGAATAGTGTCCACCTGGCCTGACGGGAGTTGAGACGCTTAGCCTTTCTTATATATTCCAGATTCTTGTGATCTGTCCAGACTAAAAACGGCTGCTCTGCACCCTCTAACCAGTGTCTCCATTCCTCGAGGGCAGCTTTTACAGCTAACAGTTCCTTGTTCCCCACGTCGTAATTCCGCTCTGCCGTTGTCAGTTTCCGCGACAGGTAAGCACATGGATGCATCTTGTTGTCTTCTGCAGAACGTTGAGACAGTACTCCTCCAATTCCCTCATTGGAAGCATCAACCTCGACCATAAACTGGCGCTGGGGATCTGGAATGGTGAGTATGGGGGCTGATGTGAATCTCTCTCTGAGACGTTGGAAAGCGAAGTCCGCCTGGGGAGTCCACTTGAAAGGAACCTTAGGAGAAGTCAGAACATGTAGAGGGGCAGCAACAGAACTGAAATTCCTAATAAACTTCCTATAGAAGTTAGCAAACCCTAGAAACTGTTGGACCTTCTTCCTGGAGTCTGGTGTAGGCCACTGGGATACTGCACTGATTTTAGCAGGATCCATTTGCATATGATTAGGTGAGATTATGTATCCTAAGAAGGATACCTCTTTTGTGTGGAACTCACACTTCTCTGCCTTGACATATAACTGATTCTCTAGCAGTTTCTGCAAAACCTGACGGACATGGTTAACATGAGACTTAGCGTCTGGGGAGAAAATCAGAATATCATCCAGATACACAAACACTGAAATATTCAAAAATTCCCGTAAAACCTCATTCACAAGAGCTTGAAACACAGCCGGTGCATTGCATAGTCCAAAAGGCATTACTAGATACTCATAGTGACCACTCTGAGTGTTGAATCCTGTCTTCCACTCATCCCCTTTTCTTATTCTAACCAAGTGATATGCATTTCTTAAATCTAACTTGGTGAATATTTTGGCAGTTTGAAGTAGTTCAAAGGCAGATGTCATGAGTGGCAGAGGATAGCGGTTCTTCACCGTAATGTCATTTAGTGGACTGTAGTCTATGCAAGGTCTCAGAGACCCGTCTTTCTTTCCCACAAAGAAAAATCCCGCTCCGGCTGGAGAAGATGAAGGACGGATAATTCCTGATTTGAGTGAAGAGGAAATGTATTCGTCCATTGCTGCTCTCTCAGGTCTCGAAATCGAATAAAGTTTCCCCTTGGGAATGGGGGCTCCCGGTAAGAGATCAATGGGACAGTCAAAATCTCGGTGAGGAGGTAGCGACATGGCTTTGGATTTGTTAAAGGCTTCCTTTAAATCATGGTAACAGGAAGGTACCTTCTGTAGATCAGGATAGTCGGGGTGATCTATAATGATTTTACGAGAGTCTGTTGGTGCATTAACAGGTTGTGAAAGTTTACACCTGCCCATACAATCCTCTCCCCATTCTTTAATTTTCCCTGAACGCCAGTCAATGTGAGGATTGTGGATCTTTAGCCATGGAAACCCCAATATAATCGGGTGCTGAGCCGACTCAAAAATATGGAATTGCATGCTCTCGGTATGGTCCTTATTCACAGTAATCTGAATGGGCTCAGTGCAATGGGTAACTGTGAACAACAAGCGGCCGTCTAAGGCACTGGCATTAATAGGATGAGATAGCGGAACAGTCTTTATTTCTAGCTGATTTACTACGCCCCAGTCCATAAGACTTTCGTCAGCCCCTGAGTCTATTAACACACCCTGGTCAATGGTTTGATTGTTAATACAAATGTTTACCTGCGTAACAGGTCGAGGAGGAAAGTCTGCGGGAAACTTGCTCACCAGCGCCCTCCTTTTGACTGGTGAGCACGATCTTTTCCCGGGCATGAAGCGAGTTGATGATCCGACTGGCCGCAGTAGAAACAACAACCCTCCCGTAGACGGCGCTGCCTCTCCTCCAGAGAAAGCCTGGTTCTTCCCAGCTGCATGGGTTCCCCGGAGCCATTCGGAAGTGTAATCCTCTGACGGTGTGGTAACATGGGCTGGACATCCTCGGCTGGCGGCGCGACCCACCAAGATGCATTCTGGGAGCTGGGAATAACGTCTCGGTTGCGTCGACGCTCCCTCTCTCTTTCCCGAAGACGGTTATCGATCCGGATGGCCACGGCGATGAGAGATTCCAGATCCCGGGGTGTCTCCAGTGGAGCCAGCTGGTCTTTTATCGGTTCCGAAAGTCCCGTCATGAAGGCGTCACGAAGAGCCGGAACATTCCATCCGCTGTCCGCTGCTGCTGTGCGAAACTCGATGGCGTAATCAACCACCTGGCGGTTGAGCTGGCGTATATGAAAAAGTTTTCTGCTGGCCTCTGTAGCAGGCGATGAGTGGTCAAAAATACGACTCATAGTCTCTATGAAATCGGTCAATGAGTAACATAGTTCAGTTTCTCTTGACCATTCTGCAGTAGCCCAGGCTGCAGCTCTTCCCGTTAAATGAGACACAATAAACGCCACTTTACCATGGTCCGATGAAAAGGCTCCTGGGTTGTGTTGAAAATGCAGATCGCACTGTACCAAAAAGGCTCTGCAATTAGAAGAATCTCCGGAAAATCTCTCCGGAAGAGCCAGCCGTAAAGGGGAAGAAACAGCCTGACTTGGGAAATCAGCTGGAGCATTGACAGGCAACCTCTCAGTTGTGGATGACGTCACCGGAGGAGCAGTCTGTTGGTGAGTGAAAAAATGATTCATTTGGACAGCCAGTTGTTGCATCTGTGTGGATAATGCTTCCTGAATCCCGGCCTGGCGTCCTCTTAGTTCTTGCATTTCCTGGTTGACTAGGCCCAGCTGTTCCTCGTGATGAAAGATCTTCACGCCCTGTGCTGACAGCGCTGCGTGAAGCGTTCTTGGGTCGGCTGGGTCCATAATGGTCAGTTCGTTCTGTTACGAACTCAGACACTTAGGATGTAGGACCCAATTGCACGACCCGGGAGACAGAGGTAAAGTACTTGTAAGATACTTTATTTTCCAAATACAGCAATGAACAACAAAAAAGGTAACTATCAAATCTCTAACCGAGATGACAAAAATAGAGGAACAAAATGAAAGCGCTCACGTAGTGAGGAATCAAACTTTACAAGAGCACAAAGAGCATAGACCTGACCATAGCAAGAGACAATACGAACTGACAAAGAACACTTGGGAGACAGGGGAATATAAGCACAGGGTAACTAGACACAGGTGGGACCAATCAGGGGCGGGGCTGACATTGATGAGCACAGGAGACACAGGTGAAAATAATCAGGAAGCCTGGAATGAGAGAAAGCAAACGTAAATAACATGCATCTCTCTAGCATTTCTGTCGGTGCACAACAATTGTCATCATGCAACTACTTTGTTCTTTCATTTGCCTCACCAGAAAACAGTCACACCTCCTCTTGAAGACATTTAGCCTCCTGCTATGGACTTCAGGTTCACATTAGGTAAGCCCTTGAGTGTGTCAGACTAGTTGTTGTTTCAGAGGTTAATTCAAGACGTGTTATGTTTACATACTAATATAATGAGCATCAGGTAAACGTACCCATTTCTATTTTTTGAATCACAGATGGGATGGAGATGTAAACTATGCAGCACTAGTGTCACTACTCAAAGTGATATTTTAAAAACATTATCGACTCCATCATGGAACCTTTGGACAGAAACGTGCCTTGCCCTGCATTCATGTAGACTGGCCTGCGCTCTCACTTATCAAGATAAAAGTTGAAATAATCGTCTGTTCTTTTTATTCTAGGACGCATGTCCCACTTTATATAAAATCTCTGAGCATGAGGTGGAGTTAAAAAGAAGTAGTTGGACATTTTATGAACTATATCAATATCATGACTATTTGGTTCATTTTCTTGCAAACCAGCCTTTTTTTGAAGGCTTAAACCCCGTCTGTTAACAGCTAATGTAAACTGGCTCGTTATGTTTTCAAGACGGATTTGATTTTTGTTTTGAGGAAAAACACATGATGTGTCCTGATTTGTACTCAATTTAGTGTTTTGTTTGTATTTACAGGGAACAGCAGAGGTCGAAGTGCAACAGGCTTGTGATGCACAGCATGAAGTTATACATTGCCAAGAGCCAGATGCAGTTATAACCATCAAGTAATAACCATGTGTCTCCATGTATGTTAATGTATTGTGCTTTTAAACAAACTTGTACTCTTTTATGACAACTGTTTGAAATAATCAAATTTGCATAAAATGTATTAACATGTCCATAACGTTCGATTTTTTAATTTATTTGTTTAATCTGCAATGTTTCAATGCTATCAAATATTTAAAGGGTTGGATTGAAATCAGAAGAGTTTGTCGTATATAGGTTCCGGCAATCAATTGTGTTTTATAATTTACTTTATTCTCGTGTGGTTCTTAGCAGATTGTTATTTGCATTGGTTACACTTAATATCTGGGCTTTTAATTGTAGGCTCATCTCATCTTTTCATATGCAGAAAAAATCACATTAGTGAGTTTATCCAACTCCTATAATTGCTTGGAATCGCTTGACACATAATTTTTCGCAAAGTAACACATTCTTGAGTAGAAGAAAACAAAAAAAAGTACATTTCACCAACTCAAATGCAAAAGTTGACTAAACTCTTAAAATTGCTTGGAACCGCTTGACACATATTTTTTAAGTTTTACCAAAGCAAACAGTTTTTACAGTGTGCATTATGAACGCGCATCTAACCCACGGGACCGCGCCGCCCGGCACGTTCATGTTACGTGTTCAGCACTACATGTGTTTATCTTTACCCATGGATGCACAATAAGAACGGACCCATATCGCCTTACTGCCAGCCCACGGAGCTGTAATAAGGATATATTGCACATGTTTGCTGTAATTCATCATTTGTAAAATATTATACTACATGGGCTGTATGATTAAATCTTGTACCGTAAATGTTGTATTAAATAAAGTTAATATTACCGACGTAGATTAACGTCCCTGTAGCTTCTTATTGCACTAAGAAGCTTATGCACTGTGTATACATATATATATATACAGTGCAATAATTATTTCATGCTAAATGAAGCTCTGTTGCTTGGATATCACTAGATCCTGTTACAGCGTAATATAAAAGTATATAACGATTGATGTGGTAAATTAGCATAATTACTAGCTAACCGCTAGCTGCTAACTGCCGCTCGTTAATATCAAATCTATCATAATAACAAACCAATACCATGCTGTCATGAACGTGCGGTGCGTTACGTGTACGCGAATTGACGTGCTTGATGTGAACGAGCATTTTGGGGGGCATGGTTAAAGTTGGGCATGCGCTATGAGCGCACATACGGGTACTTCTCAGGCATGCCGGGTAATCTGTGACGTTTCGCTCTCTCAAAAGTTGGGCCATTTATCATCATGCGCGAATGATGGCAACTCTCATAGGAATGAATGAGGCCCGCCTCCCACGCTGTATACCAGTTCTTATTATACATCCATGGTGTCAATATGGAGATTCCCTTCGATTCTATTGGCTCTAACGGTCATAAAGAGATGTCAATCACCAAAATCGATCGATGGGTTTCAGAGAAACGGTAAAAAAGCCCATTTCCGCCCAAATCACCCCAGAGGTGGAGTTTTTTGCTAAACCTCTCTAAAAAGGTCAAATGTCACTTGTTTTGCATCAATCTTAATACAGGGTACTTATTATATGTTGTACTTTGGATTTCAAAAGCTTTTTGTCTACCTTACCATCATCCAAGGGTAGTTTTCACTATAAGTAAAAAATAATTTTTGGACGGACACTATAATTTACAGTTTTTACAATGTTCAATCTGAATTTTCTTTAAAATAAAAAACATCTATATTGATTCTGACTTTTCTACATCCAACTCACAGGTTTATCATTACTTTGAGAACAAAGATTATTAATTTTGCCCTTAGGGTTACCGGGTAGGGGTTAGGGTTAGGGTTAACCCTAACCCTAACCCCTACCCTAAGTGTAGTTATGGTCATTTGTTCTGGTAATGTCATTTTCGAACCTGAGACCTGAAAAACAGGCGCGGTGTAGAACAGGTTAATGAATATGCCAGAAATACGCTGTAATAAGGATTGCCATAACAGTGACAACCTTGGGTTCTCATGACCTGAAGAAGTGAATTCTTACACTTTCGTTTTTCCAGGCCTTTTGTTTTTTTGTACTCAAGCCAACCTGCCATGTGAGCCCTGAGTTTCACTCACATTTTTTAAATTGCAAAGCTTGTGCTCTTTTGTGGAACGCTGTGTTCTCTGCTAACAGGAAATACTTCTTTAAAGGCTTCAGAATGCTTGGCAAACGCATTAACAGTGATAAACGTAGTTTACTGTTATGATTATTTTAGTTTGGTGCAAGATCTTTTTCTTTTGTTGCCCTCACATAACTTTAAAGAAGCAGCTGTAACTGTACGTTTGACTTACGTGCACGATATTCACACAAAACGACTTAAAAAAGTAAATTGGGGCTTTTGTCTTAAAACCCACAAGAAGTTTGCCATTTTTTATTTAGTGTGTTTCTTTTGTGTTTCTTGGACATATTTAGGATGTAAAATTAATCTTAAGTGGATTCAGACAATTTTGGACATAGCTCTACCAGCTTGCAACATAAGACAACATTTCTGCTCAAAATATGATCTTGTGCTATATTAAGGTGAGGAGTAACATTTGTTATGCAAACTCTCAAACAAGGAACATTTTTAACTGAACATGTTGTGATTTTAAAGAACTTCATCTGCTGGTAGACATTATTGATAAAACATATGTAAAAGAACCTTGGGTGTGCGTGAAACCTTGGGTTCTCGTGACCTGAAGAAGTGAATTCTTACACTTTCGGTTTTCCAGGCCTTTTGTTTTTCTTGTACTCCAGCCAACCTGCCATGTGAGCCCTGAGTTTCACTCACATTTTTTAATCGCGAAGCTTGTGCTCTTTTGTGGAACGCTGTGTTCTCTGCTAAGAGGAAGCACTTCTTTAAAGGCTTACTCCAGCCAACCTGCCATGTGAGCCCTGAGTTTCACTCACATTTTTTAAATTACAAAGCTTGTGCGCTTTTGTCGAACACTGTGTTCTCTACTAACAGGAAATATTTATTTAAAGGCTTCAGAATGCTTAGCAAACACATTAACAGGGATAAACGTAGTTTACTGTTATGATTTTAGTTTGGTGCAAGATCTTTTTCTTTTGTGGCCCTCACATAACTTTAAAGAAGCAGCTGTAATTGTACGTTTGACCTACGTGCACGATATTCACACAAAACGACTTAAAAAAGTATCGTGGGTTTTTGTCTTAAAACCCACAAGAAGTTTGCCATTTTTTATTTAGTGTGTTTCTTTTGTGTTTCTTGGACATATTTAGTTTTTTTAATTAATCTTATGTGGCTTCAGACAATTTTGGACATTGGCCTACCAGCTTGCAACATAAGACACATTTCTGCTCAAATATGATCTTGTGCTATATTAAGGTGAGGAGTAACATTTGTTATGCAAACTCTGAGACAAGGACAATTTTCAACTGAAAATGTTGTGATTTTAAAGAACTTCATCTGCTGGTAGACATTATTGATTAAACATATGTGAAATAACCTTGGGTGTGCGTGACAACCTTGGGTGTGCGTGACCTGAAGAAGTGAATTCTAACCCTTTCGGTTTTCCAGGCCTTTTGTTTTTCTTGTACTCCAGCCAACCTGCCATGTGAGCCCTGAGTTTCACTCACATTTTTTAAATCGCGAAGCTTGTGCTCTTTTGTGGAACGCTGTGTTCTCTGCTAACAGGAAGTACTTATTTAAAGGCTTAAGAATGCTTGGTAAAGGCATTACCAGTGATAAAAACGTTTAAAAAATATTACTTGAGTGTTGTGAAAGATCTTTTTTTGAGGGGCCCCTAAATAACTTTAACCCTTGTGTGGTGTTCATATTTTTATTATTCAGCCAGTGTTCGTGGGTCTGGTGGACCTTCTGCCTTTCTGGGTTTCAATTCAACACAATCAAACCATTTTATGTTAAAATTCTCAACAGATGTTTACTTCATCTCAATTACAAGCAATATAAACAGCATATATGTTTCATATTTGCCCTTTTACATTTGTTATATCACATTAATGAATTCAAGTGCGCTGACAGGCTGGTTTTGTGGCTCGTCTTTTTTTGTAACTAGCTGATGCTCAATCTCATCCTCTTCTTCAAAGTCACTGTCAGACTCAGAATTCTCAGAAATGTGATCCTCACATTCTGAAACCTCTTCCTCTTCCTATACATCAGGGGTTTTCAAAGTGTGGGAAGGTGAGCCTCCCCTCAGAGAACATAAGAACAGCCGCGCCCCCCTCCCAATTATTATTGCTATTATTATTATTGTTGTTGTTGCTATAATGCAGTGGTAATCAATTGCATTTCAAAGAGGTCCAGTAAGAGAAAATGTCATTAAATGCTCTGTTTTCGCTGTCTACCTTTCTCTTTTTGAGCACGCCATTTGAAATGACTCCGACTGTTTCTCTCTTCTTGTCTCGTCTCTGTGTGTGTGTTTGAATCTATCGTGCTGACTCACTGACTGCACCCATTTGATTGGCTGAGTACTAGGGTCACCTCCTTAAAACATTAAACAACAACTTTTTTAAACCTTTTTATCTTTATGTTTTTTTTTACATTTTCAACATCGTGGATAAATCCTTATATGCTCCCGGCAACACACTGAACGTCAACTTTGCCTCCTTATTACACTCGGCCCTACTTTAGTGGGAAAAATGAGTCTGCGTCTTTGATGCGCACAGGCGGATGATGCGGGATGCAATGTAGACAGGAATACATGCAGATCATCCTCTGGCTGCAGCCACAATCAATAATCA
Organism: Trematomus loennbergii; assembly: GCA_012861695.1. Lineage (NCBI taxonomy): Eukaryota > Metazoa > Chordata > Actinopteri > Perciformes > Nototheniidae > Trematomus > Trematomus loennbergii. The sequence goes on from JAAOOA010002605.1 coordinate 23,694, forward strand.
AATCAGTTATTGGCTCTCAACTTGTGAAGAGGAAAAGATGCACAAGTTATTGTCCTACTATCGTGGTGGGTAACTGTAATAGTTCTCTTCTTTTAGATAGGTCGATGGTTAGCTTACCAGACTGAAATTCGCCACAGTACACCAGCAGAGATGAGGGCAGCGTTCCAGTCAAAGAATCCAGAAAATCTCCTTCACATCACACAAAAAAAAGACCCGACCTGACAACAAGGCCAAGAGTCAAATGAATGCTTATACAATGGTTTAAATGCAAATTGAAACAGCACTTCTCTGTATATTAATCAAATCAACAAAATACACTGCACATGTTCCTAAAATCCTATTAAACAAACAATTCTAAATACAACAATTATCAGTCAGCTTATTTAACACATCTGTCACACATGTTATTATTTTAACAAAGTGTACTAAACTCATTTTCGGCCAACCTATAACCAGCCACAGTTAGCTCCACTTTGCTCATATTCCACAACAATTAACAGACTAAGCTGTGGTCAATGCCCCTTCAATGTGCCACAACAGGCGGCAAAGCAACGTGAAGACCACCGCCAAAACCACAGACAATAGAGCGGTGCAGTGACTTCACGTCCCTCCGCTCCGCACACATTAAAGCAACACGGATACACGCTAGGCTAACGCGTTAGCAACGGTTAGCCGCGGCTAATTTAGCATCGATAATTTCATTAAAATACATATTTAACATCCGTATTTTCTCATGCAACTCACCAAGGGTATCATATAAGAGTCAATGCTCTTGGGGAAAAGTAGAAAAGTCGGTCATCTAAGTGAAAAATTGTCAAAATAACTACAATTAAAATCTATAGAACAAATGCTGCTGAGTCATCATCCCAAAAGGATAAACAGCCATATCACTTCCTGTTAGACAGCAGACACGGGCGGGTCTAAACTTTGATTGGCTTAGCCTTGCTTTACAACCACTTTAGATGGACAGGGGATTTATCTAATCACACTCATTTAAATGTTTTCATGAAGAATTGTCTAAATCATGTTGTCCTAAATTGCATATTGTGTATCTATATTGTTTCTATTTTAGTTTCAAATAATTTATATTATTTGTGTATGTAGTGCTAAGCCTTAAAATAAAGTTGACATTTTAGTCAATGTTATTTCTCAGTGACCGGGGGTTACATGCGCCTCACACTTTGACAACCAATGCAGCGGTCCGAATAATCACCCTCATCCTGAGGCAGGGGGGGGGGCGACCTCCTGAGGGGAAATCAAGGAGACGCCCAACACACCAAGATTATTGGCCGCTGCTGCCATCTGCGTACCGAGCCGGAATAGCAGTAGCCCTGCGATGGTGGGATGTTGGGGCTAATTTCAAAAGTATGTTTTTACCCTTGAACTGGTCTAGGACACTTTTATCCACCAGGAATACTTCTGCAATTGCTGCAGTTTCTTTCACAGCATTTCTGGAAACTCGAGCTTTCTTGAAAGCTTTGGTCATCCTGAAGCCTCTCTGCACCAGTTTAAGGACACGCCAATATCTTCTCACCACATCTGAGATGGAAGAAACTGAAAATAAACAATACATTAATGTCAATAAATGTTATGGCCCCCAAAGGATTGTTGTGATGTGTATTGTGTGCAGTGTCTTAGTTGCAGGGTGAGCCATCGTGTTTTTCACATATTTTCTCTTGAAAAGGGACTACAACTTGGATGAATGTATGTGACTTCCCGTTTGTTTTAGAACATGTGTTGTATTTTATAGTAGGTACTAGGTAGTGTGCCTGTATGCGCAGACTCCAAGTCTAGTTAGATAATTTGCTATTTATTGGTAAAAAACATATTGGTGGTCAAAACTGGAACATTATTTATATTTAATTATTCATTACAGGTTCAGCTCAAACAGCCATAGTAGATGAGTGTGAGCCTCTCCGCTCACACAGGGTTCAAAGAGGGACGGAAAGAGCAGGGTTTGGGTTGAACACAGGCGTTTATTAGCACCAAACAAAGTGTCCAACACGGGTTGCAAAACGTTGCCCGTGTGGGATCCTTCACAGGTCCTTCGGCGACCTCCCAGACAGACTGCAAGACAGACCAGAACCAGGTTACCACATGCTTTTATCAGTGACTGATTACCTGATTCCGATCAGCTGTCTGGCCTCCGGCCGAGCCACTCCCTTCACACCAGCAGCCGGCGCCCTAACCACACCCCTAACCACATACCCCCACCACCCGACTCAGGCCGGGATCCCGCCGGCCGCAAGCTGACTCCCCCCCCCCTCCGCCGAGCGAGAGAGGAAATCAGCCACGACCATCCGGTTACCTGGCCTGTGGATCACCTTGAAGTTGAAAGGCTGTAGCGCCAGATACCACCGAGTGATCCGGGCGTTGGCATCCTTCATGCGGTGGAGCCACTGGAGCGGGCATGGTCCGACCAGAGGCTGAAAGGGCGCCCCAGGAGGTAGTACCGCAGGGTGCCGACCGCCCACCGTATGGCGAGGCACTCCTTTTCCACCGTACTGTAGTTCACCTCCCTCTGGGCGAACTTACGGCTAATGTACAGTACGGGGCGGTCGATCCCCTCCACCTGCTGGGACAAAACGGCCCCCACCCCACTGTTCGAGGCGTCGGTCTGCAACACAAAAGGGAGAGAGAAGTCAGGAGAATACAGAAGCGGCTTACCACAGAGGGCTTTTTTAACCCTCTCAAACGCCAGCTGACACCGCTCCGTCCACTGGACCGGATCTGAAGCACCGTTTCGGGTCAGGTCGGTCAGGGGACTGGTCAGCTCTGAAAAGGACGGAATGAACCGCCTGTAGTAGCCGGCCAGCCCCATGAACCTCCAGACCTCTTTTTTCGTCTTGGGCGCCCGACAGGCTGAAATGGCGGTTGTTTTGTCTATCTGTGGCCGCACCTGCCCGCCACCCAAGTGGTACCCCAGATACCGTACCTCCCTCCGTCCAACCGCACACTTCTTCGGGTTGGCCATGAGCCCCGCCTGCCTCAGGGACTCGAGCACTGCTCCTGCTGCATATGCTGCTCCCATGTCTCACTGTGAATGATGACATCATCCAAGTAAGCAGCAGCATATGCAGAGTGGGGACGCAGCACCCGGTCCATGAGCCGCTGGAAGGTGGCTGGAGCTCCGGACAACCCGAAAGAAAGTGTGACAAATTGGTATAAACCATACGGAGTGGAGAAGGCCGTTTTTTCCTTAGACTCTGGAGAAAGGGGAATCTGCCAAAAGCCCTTGGTTAAATCCAGCGTTGTGTAAAAGCGAGCAGTGCCTAGCCGATCCAGGAGTTTGTCGACCGGGGCATTGGATAAGCATCGAATTTGAACACCTCGTTCACCCTGCGGTAGTCCACACAGAACCGGATTGACCCGTCGGACTTACGTACCAGCACGACGGGGCAACACCAGTCACTGGTGGACTCTTCTATCACTCCCATCTCTAGCATAGCCTGAAGCTCCGCCTGAACAATTTTCCTCTTGTGTTCAGGCAGCCGGGGGCGTTTCTATGCGGTGGTGTATGAGAGAGGTGCGCCCTGGCAGCGGGGAGAACACATCGGCAAACTGCCTTTGCAACGAAGCAACGTCTGCTCTCTGACCCGGTGAGAGATTGTCGCCACAACAGACCGGGGCTAATTTGTTGCTTTTAATGACCTCCGGTCCCAACTCATCTCTCTCAATCACCGTGGTGACCAGAGAAACAGACGCCACCTCCCTCCATGCTTTCAGGAGGTTAAGGTGGTAAATCTGTGTTGCTCCCCCCCTGTCAGAACGCACCACCTCATAATCTACGTCCCCCACTCGTCGTGTGACCACGAAGGGTCCTTGCCACTTGGCGAGTAGTTTAGAGCTAGAGGAAGGGAGTAATACAAGCACTTTATCTCCCGGTGAAAATTGTCTCAGTTTCGACCCTCTGTTGTACAGGCGCTGCTGACGTTCCTGAGCCTGGAGCAAATTCTCCCGTGATATCTGCCCCAGTGAGTGGAGTTTTGCTCGCAGGTCCATAACGTACTGTATTTCGTTTTTACTGGTGCTTGGACCCTCCTCCCAGTTTTCCTTAACTAGGTCCAAAACACCCCGGGCTTCCCAAATAAGAGCTCAAAGGGAGAAAATCCCGTGGAGGACTGGGGCACCTCCCGCACTGCAAACAACAGAGGATCTAGCCACTTATCCCAATTACAACTATCTTCGTGAACGAACTTACGAACCATGTTCTTTAGTGTTTTATTAAACCGTTCCACCAGGCCGTCGGTCTGAGGATGGTAAACACTAGTCCGTATTGAATGGACGCCCAATAGATACAGCTCGCGTAGTGTGCGTGACATAAACTGTGTGCCCTGGTCAGTCAGGATCTCTTTCGGGATCCCGACTCGGGAGATAATGTGAAACAGTGCCTGTGCGACGCTCTTTGCAGAGATATTACGCAGCGGCACTGCCTCGGGATATCGTGTTGCATAATCCACTAGGACCAGTACAAAGCGATATGCCCGTGCACTCCGGTCTAATGGCCCGATGAGGTCCATAACTCTCTCAAAAGGCACCTTAATCAATGGTAACAGGCGCAAAGGCGCCCTGGGGGTTAACCAGCTGACATTCACGGCAAGATGCACACCACCGCTTCACATCTGCGCGAATGCCCGGCCAATAAAATCGGGCCATTAACCGGTGTAGTGATTTGTCGTACCCTATGTGACCTGACATGGGGTTATAATGAGCCGCCTGGAAAACCATTTCCCGACGGCTTTTTGGCACCAACAACTGGGTATTTATATCTCCTGTCTTTTTTTCACGGCTCACACGATACAGCCTGTCCCTAACCACCGTAAAGTGTGGGTGAGTGAGTGCTGCGTTTGGGTGTAGCTGGGAGCCATCAATACTCACCACCTGGTCGAAGGCGTGCTGAAGGGTCTCGTCCCTCAACTGTTCGAGGGGGAAATCCTCCAACGGAAACACCAGCGGGGCCAGAGGGACCTCTGCGGCCCCCTCCGTGTCCGTTTCCCCCTCGACGTCGTCAGCCGCCTCCGACTCTCCACTAAACACAGCACACAACTCACATTTCTCTGCCGTCCGTGAACGCACCCCCATAGCTCCCGCTAGCTTAGCAAACCCCGGCCAATTCGTTCCCAGCCCTGACTCTATGCTTTTTTCCCTTATAAGAAATTTCCAGCGTCACCTCCGGCTACTGGTGAATATCCCCATGCACACACCTCACCTTCACCCACGATGCTTCAATCAATGCCCCAGGCCGAACCAAGCGCTGATGGATCATCGTCTGATTACAGCCCGTGTCCATCAGAGCCTGGTGTGTACCCCCCTGTTTGCATACCGGTATACGGTACGTCCCTTCCAAATCGGGGAGGCAACTGGCGGTCCCGCAACCCGGACCAGCTGTCCAACCTCCATGAGAGGAGACTCCCGTCGGACATGGCCGGGCTGCCCGCACCGCCAGCAATCCAGCCCTGGCGTCTGAGGAGCCCCCCGTGGTGCCGGACGACCAGAAGCGTAGGCCGGACCCTGGAGAGAGATAAAAACAGGAGGGTAAGGTAGGGCTTGGGGGGGAAGTGTCGGGGCTACGGGGTTGGGCCCGTGTGGTGGTGGTGGAGGAAGGGCAGCTGCTCCAGGAAATCTCCTCCTCTGGGCTGGGATGGGTCTGCCCGCTGAGACAGCCGGTGGTCGGGGCTCCTCTTTCAAGCGAGAGGTGGTCCTCCGCGAGGACGACGGCTGCTTCCAGGTTGGCGGGGCGATGGCACTGGACCCAATTCGCCGTTGAAGATGGCAGGCCGGCGATTAACTGCTCCAGCGCCAACTGCCCGACGACTTCCTCCGCCGAGCGCACCCCCGGCTGGAGCCAACGGCTCGCTGCATCCAGAAGCTGTTGCGCGTATGAGAAGGGCCGGTCAGCGTCCTCGAAGGTGAGTGCCCGGAACCGGCGGCGATGTCCCTCTGGCGTGCTGCCAAGCCGGTCCAGGATGGCCTTCCTCAGATATCGGTACACATGCCGAGAGGCCGCGGCTGTGAGCGGCTAACTGCGCACCCCCAGATAGCAGGGGCAATAGCCGCGCTGCCCACTCCTCCTCCGGCCACCCGCATGCCGCCGCTGTGCCCTCAAAGATGTCCAGGTATGCCTCCGGATCGTCCTCTGCCGTCAATTTCTGGAGGGCAATCGAAGGCGGTCGGGCCGGGTTGGTCGCGGGATCGGCCGCCGGGCCGGCCGGACGCTGCGGCAGCTCGTGTAGGAGGGCCCGGTCCTCGCGCTGGCTCGAGGCAATCCCGAGCAGAGCCTCGCTCTGCTGTCGCTGCAATGCTGTGGTGGTCTCCTGCATGTGGGCTAGACGTTGGAGGGCCTGACCCAGCGGGGTTTCTCCTTCCGACATGATTGACCCTGTTCAGGCGCCACTGTGAGCCTCTCCGCTCACACAGGGTTCAAAGAGGGACGGAAAGAGCAGGGTTTGGGTTGAACACAGGCGTTTATTAGCACCAAAACAAAGTGTACAACACGGGTTGCACAACGTTGCCCGTGTGGGATCCTTCACAGGTCCTTCGGCGACAGAGTCCCACTGTTAAGGATTGGTGCTGGAGGTCTCTAGGCCGTCCTTTGGGGGTCTGTGAGCGGGCAAAGAGAGGGGATTTTCCTCTTGTCTCTCCTGGAAGTGTGAAATAAACTAAGTCCCCAGACCTCTTGTTTACCGGACCCGGGAACCCCCCGAGACCCCCGATGCGTCCCCCTATTATAGAAACCCGAGTAAGGTTGTGTAACTCACCACAGTACATGTATGTATAAATGCATAACATATACAGCCGGTGGCTGTATATGCAGAGAGGGATCTGGGGGCTAACTATTGGGTAGCAGCATGAGTTCCTAAACATCCCACTTCCCACCACTTCCCTTCAGCGCTGTCCGTGGTGCTGAAGTGTGAAATAAACAGAGTGCTACATTTTGTAAATAGCAGAATACCTCCATGGCGCATAACTGCACTTTACAAGCCAGGGAAGGTGCCTGAATCCTGGGTATACATTTTGTAAATAGTACAATACCTCCAGGGCGCATAACTGCACTTTACACGCCAGGGAAGGTGCCTGAATCCTGGGTATACATTTTGTAAATAGTGCAATACCTCCAGGGCGCATAACTGCACTTTACAAGCCAGGGAAGGTGCCTGAATCCTGGGGTAAACATTGTTTAATTGTTTAAGTGTTTTTAAATGTATGAACAGTGTTTGTCTCTTTCAAAACTCTCCCGTCATTGGCCGGAGACATGGGGACGATTTTATATTCACTATGACCATTAATATTCCAGTGAGACGAAGTACGTCCGGTGACGGGAGTGATCCCATGTTAATTTTGTCCAAAAACCAGAGCATTCCCTATCTAATCCACCTAGGTGAAGGCAGTACTCTCGCTCCCGCTCTCTCTGCTGGTAACGTGGGTGTAGGACATTTACATCCCTCTCTGTGTCCGGCGAGTAGGAGCATTGCTCTACTCTTTACGTTCAGCAGGTAGCTAGTGGAGGCTGTGTTCTTGCACCCGCTCCCGGTTACGCTGCATCTGGAATTCGTTATCAACTCAACCAGTGAAGGCAGTTTTCTCGCCCCCACTCCTGGTAGGCGTGTTGCTTGATTCTAGCAGGAGCCGCCTGGCTAGGCTGTCCTGTTAAACTTCCTTGTTTAACCCAGCTAGGTGCGGGCCTGTCCATCTGCTGCACAGACTCTGCTGTGGGACGCCTTGGCGTCTCCCCAACAGGAAGGACCTCTTGTCTCAGTTGGAGGGTCGGATGTGGCACCCCGACCACTGCCACCTCCAGCTGTGGGTCTGGCCACTGGAGGGCCCGACCCACTGCTGAGCGACTGTATAGAGTCTGTCAGGAAGACTATTCTCAAATGCTAGGGCACCATCTACTCATAGGCAGTACGAAAACAGGTGGAAACTGTTTTTTTTTTTTACTGGTGCCAAGGGCGTAATGAGGACCCAGTATATTGCTCGGTACTACGACCCTTGAGTTCCTGCAGTCCCTCCTGGACGACGGCCGGTGTCCCGCTACCGTCAGGGTGTATGTGGCTGCTATATCAGCTAGGGCTGACAACCGCACAGTGGGGAGCCATAGGCTGGTATCCCTCTGTTTAAGGGGGAGCTCTGAGGCTTCGCCCCCCGAATATCCCAAGGGCCCCTACATGGGACCTGCCCTTGGTGCTGGATGCCCTATGCTTGCCTCCTGTTGAACCTTTGTTACAGGCAGAACTGAAGTGGCTCTCAGCTAAGACTGCTTTCCCTCTTGCCATCACCTCAGCAAAGCGTGTAAGCGAGCTTCAGGCATTGTCCGTGAACAGCTTGTGTCTGAGGTGGAACTCAGATGGCTCAGGTGTCACCTTATGGCCGAACACAGCGTTCCTCCCTAAGGTGCTGGCATGCTCTCATTTTAATCGGCCTATCCAGCTGGCACGGTTTGACCCCCATCAGGAGAGGGGGAAGAGAGGTCAAGACTCCTATGCCCGGTGCGGGCCCTTGGAGCTTATGTCCAGACTACGCAGGCATGCGTCAGTCTGAACAGCTCTTTCTGTGTTACGGTGGTCCTAGAAGGGGTTGTGCGCTCTCAAAGCAGCGCTTGTCCCACTGGATCGTGGACGTCATTGCCCAGGCATACAAGGCGAATGACCGTCCCTTGCCACCCAGAGTTAAAGTGCCACTTACCAAGAGTGTCTCCACGTCATGGGCGACCTTGAGAGGGTGCCCCTGGAGGACATATGGGCTGCGGCCACATGGGCATCTCTGAACACATTCGCCAGATACTGCAGGGTGAATGTTGCCGCCCCTCACCCGCTGGGTGTGGTCCTCCTGCAGAGTCCGTCTAGGCCATCCTTATAGGGGGAGTATTCAGACTTCCTCGTTACTCTGTTGGAATAGGTCATCCAGTGCTAAAGCACCGCCTCTGGCGGTCAGTAAGGATGAAATAGAACGATAGTTACGTATTTGTAACTACGGTTCTATGAATACTGGATGACCGCCAGAGTTTCTTGGTCACTCGGAATCTCGTGTTCCGTGAGAAGATTCCATAGAACTGAACTTGTTGACAACACCGGAACTTATGCCTTCCGGGGTCATACGAGGTCACACATGACTTTGTTGATATAAATATTCGAACTACGCATGCGCAAGACAGAAGATATCCGTGCTAAAGCACCGCCTCTGGCGGTCATCCAGTATTCATAGAACCGTAGTTACATACGTAACTATCGTTATCTTTTCCCCCCTGGTGTGTGTGAGACAGGTGAAGTGAGTCAGCCTGCCAACAAGCAGCAGTCTGCTGTCATTTTAAACAGTTCCCCCGACTTTTTAACACACTTTTAACCACGTTTTGAGCACTCATTCCTGGGCCAATGTGTCATCTCTTCACCCTGGTCCAGAATTAAAACAGTTCCCCGACTTTTTAACACACTTTTACCCACGTTTTGAGCACTTATTCCTGGGTCAATGTGTCATCTCTTACCCTGGTCCTGAATTAAAACAGTTCCCCTGACTTTAAGCACTAATGTGCCCATGATTCAGACACTTATTCCTGGATAAATGTGTTCTCTTTTCCCCGCTGGGTGTGTGTGAGACAAGTGAACTGAGTCTGCTGTCATTTGAAACATGTTCCCCGACTTTTAACACACTTTTACCCATGTTTTGTGCACTTATTCCTGGTAGAAAAGAAGACATGTGCTGTAGCCTGGTCTCCTCCCATTACTGGGACTAGCTAAAGTCTTTAGGGCCGTCCTTTGGGGGCCTGTATGCCGGCAAAGAGACAGAATTTTGCCGGACTCTCTCCTGGAAGAATGTGAATTAAACTAAGTCCCCATTTCAGGGACACCTCTTCGAAGTCTCTAGGCCGGTCTTTGGGGGTCTGTAGGACGGCAAAGAGAGGTGATTTTCCGACTGTCTCTCCTGAAGTGTGAAATAAACAAGTCCCCATTTCAGGGACACCTCTTGGACGTCTCTAGGCGGGTGCTTTGGGGGTCTGTGAGCGGCAAAGAGAGGGATTTTGCCGTTGTCTCTCCTGGAAGTGTGAAATTAACAGTCCCCATTTCAGGACACCTCTTGGAATCTCTAGGCCGTCCTTTGGGGGCCTGTATGCCGGCAAAGAGACAGGATTTTGCCGGACTCTCTCCTGGAAGTGTGAATTAAACTAAGTCCCCATTTCAGGGACACCTCTTGGAGGTCTCTAGGCGGTGCTTTGGGGTCTGTGGAGCGGGCAAAGAGGTGATTTTCCCGTTGTCCTCTCGGAAGTTTGAAATAAACAGAGTCCCCATTTCAGGGACACCTCTTGGAAGTCTCTAGGCCGTCCTTTGGGGCCTGTATGCCGGCAAAGAGACGGGATTTTGCCGGACTCTCTCCTGGAAGTGTGAATTAAACTAAGTCCCCATTTCAGGGACACCTCTTCGAAGTCTCTAGGCCGTCTTTTGGGGGCCTGTAGGCCGGCAAAGAGACGGGATTTTGCCGGACTCTCTCCTGGAAGTGTGAAATAACTAAGTCCCCATTTCAGGGACACCTCTTGGACGTCTCTAGGCGGTGCTTGGGGGTCTGTGAGCGGGCAAAGAGAGGTGATTTTCCGTTGTCTCTCCTGGAAGTGTGAAATAAACAGAGTCCCCATTTCAAGGACCTCTTGGAAGTCTCTAGGCCGTCCTTTGGGGGCCTGTATGCCGGCAAAGAGACAGGATTTTGCCGGACTCTCTCCTGGAAGTGTGAATTAAACTAAGTCCCCATTTCAGGGACACTCTTGGAGGTCTCTAGGCGGTGCTTTGGGTCTGTGAGCGGGCAAAGAGAGGTGATTTTCCCGTTGTCTCTCCTGGAAGTTTGAAATAAACAGAGTCCCCATTTCAGGAACCTCTTGGAAGTCTCTAGGCCGTCCTTTGGGGGCCTGTATGCGGCAAAGAGACGGGATTTTGCCGGACTCTCTCCTGGAAGTGTGAATTAAACTAAGTCCCCATTTCAGGGAGACCTCTTGGAGGTCTCTACACGGTGCTTTGGGGGTCTGTGAGCGGGCAAAGAGAGGTGATTTTCCTGTTGTCTCTCCTGGAAGTGTGAAATAAACTAAGTCCCCATTTCAGGGACACCTCTTCGAGTCTCTAGGCCAGGGCTATTCATTAGTTTGGAATGGGGGCCGGTTGATGAAAATGATCCAAAGCAAGGGCCGGGAAAAAGATGGCTTGAAATATGAGCAATCATATTAAGAGCTTCAGATACAGTAATACTACAACAGCATGGAGTGCATATATTGTGTTTAATTCAATCAAACAACATAGCCCCAAGGCCTTTATAGATCTAAATGGCAAGTTCAGAACTCAGTAGGCCTACATGTTTCATTTGATTTCTTTAGGTGAAATGATCTAATCATTCACGCAGAGATGCAATCAATGACAGGAGTTGTCACTACAGTATAGTAGGTGGGTTCGAACCCGAGCCCGTCGAAGTTTTCAGGCATTGTCTACCCCTCTACTGTATCTCTCAATGTAACACCCTCTCTGGAATAAAGGCACTATGGCACAAAAAAAAAAAAAAAAATCTTAAAAAAAAAAAAAATGGATTACTTTTTAACATTATACTCAAAGGGCCAGTAAATATCACCCCGGGGCCGGATTTGGCCCGCGGGCCGCCAATTGAATAGCCCTGCTCTAGGCCGTCCTTTGGGGGCCTGTATGCCGGCAAAGAGACAGGATTTTGCCGGACTCTCTCCTGGAAGTGTGAATTAAACTAAGTCCCCATTTCAGGACACTCTTGGAGGTCTCTAGGCGGTGCTTTGGGGTCTGTGAGCGGGCAAAGAGAGGTGATTTTCCGTTGTCTCTCCTGGAAGTTTGAAATAAACAGAGTCCCCATTTCGGGACACCTCTTGGAAGTCTCTAGGCCGTCTTTGGGGGCCTGTATGCCGGCAAAGAGACGGGATTTTGCCGGACTCTCTCCTGGAAGTGTGAATTAAACTAAGTCCCCATTTCAGGGAGACCTCTTGGAGGTCTCTACACGGTGCTTTGGGGGTCTGTGAGCGGCAAAGAGAGGTGGATTTTCCTGTTGTCTCTCTGGAAGTGTGAAATAAACTAAGTCCCATTTCAGGACACCTCTTCGAAGTCTCTAGGCCGTCCTTTGGGGGCCTGTATGCCGGCAAAGAGACAGGATTTTGCCGGACTCTCCTGGAAGTGTGAAATAAACTAAGTCCCCATTTCAGGGACACCTCTTGGAGGTCTCTACACAGTGCTTTGGGGGTCCTGTGAGCGCAAAGAGAGGTGATTTTCCGTTGTCTCTCCTGGAAGTGTGAAATAAACTAAGTCCCCATTTCAGGGACACCTCTTCGAAGTCTCTAGGCCGTTCTTTTGGGGGCCTGTAGGCCGGCAAAGAGACGGGATTGTTGCCGGACTCTCTCCTGGAAGTGTGAATAAACTAAGTCCCCATTTCAGGACACCTCTTGGAGTCTCTAGGCGTTGTTTGGGGTCTGTGAGCGGCAAGAGAGGTGATTTGTCCCGTTGTCTCTCCTGGAAGTGTGAAATAACAGAGTCCCCATTTCAAGGACACCTCTTGGAAGTCTCTAGGCCGTCCTTTGGGGCCTGTATGCCGGCAAAGAGACAGTATTTTGCCGGACTCTCCTGGAAGTGTGAAATAATCTAAGTCCCCATTTCAGGGACACCTCTTGGAGTCTCTACACGTGCTTTGGGGTCTGTGAGCGGCAAAGAGAGTGATTTTCCTGTTGTCTCTCCTGGAAGTGTGAAAAACTAAGTCCCCATTTCAGGGACACCTCTTCGAAGTCTCTAGGCCGTCTTTTGGGGCCTGTAGGCCGGCAAAGAGACGGGATTTTGCCGGACTCTCTCCTGGAAGTGTGAATTAAACTAAGTCCCCCATTTCAGGGACACCTCTTGGAGGTCTCTAGGCCGTCTTTTGGGGCCTCTAGGCCGGCAAAGAGACGGGATTTTGCCGGACTCTCTCCTGGAAGTGTGAAATAAACTAAGTCCCCATTTCAGGGACACCTCTTGGAGGTCTCTAGTCGGTGCTTTGGGGGTCTGTGAGCGGCAAAGAGAGGTGATTTTCCCGGTTGTCTCTCCTGGAAGTGTGAAATAAACAGAGTCCCCCATTTCAAGGGACACCTCTTGGAAGTCTCTAGGCCGTCCTTTGGGGGCCTGTATGCCGGCAAAGAGACGGGATTTTGCCGGACCTCTCTCCTGGAAGTGTGAAATAAACAAAGTCCCCATTTCAGGGACACCTCTTCGAAGTCTCTAGGCCGTCCTTTGGGGGCCTGTATGCCGGGCAAAGAGACGGGATTTTGCGGACTCTCTCTCCTGGAAGTGTGAAATAAACAAAGTCCCCATTTCAGGGACACCTCTTCGAAGTCTCTAGGCCGTCCTTTGGGGGCCTGTATGCCGGCAAAGAGACGGGATTTTGCCGGACTCTCTCCTGGAAGTGTGAATTAACTAAGTCCCCATTTCAGGGAGACCTCTTGGAGGTCTCACACGGTGCTTTGGGGGTCTGTGAGCGGGCAAAGAGAGGTGATTTTCCCGTTGTCTCTCCTGGAAGTGTGAATAAACAGAGTCCCCATTTCAAGGACACCTCTTGGAAGTCTCTAGGCCGTCCTTTGGGGGCCTGTATGCCGGCAAAGAGACAGGATTTTGCCGGACTCTCCTGGAAGTGTGAAATAAAACTAAGTCCCCATTTCAGGGAACCTCTTGGAGGTCTCTACACGGTGCTTTTGGGGTCTGTGAGCGGGCAAAGAGAGGTGATTTTGCCGGACTCTCTCCTGGAAGTGTGAAAAAAACTAAGTCCCCATTTCAGGGACACCTCTTCGAAGTCTCTAGGCCGCTTTTGGGGGCCTGTAGGCCGGCAAAGAGACGGGATTTTGCCGACGCTCTCTGGAAGTGTGAATTAAACTAAGTCCCATTTCAGGGACACCTCTTGGAGGTCTCTAGGCGGTGCTTTGGGGTCTTTGAGCGGGCAAAGAGAGGTGATTTCCCGTTGTCTCTCCTGGAAGTTTGAAATAAACAGAGTCCCCATTTCAGGGACACCTCTTGGAAGTCTCTAGGCCGTCCTTTGGGGGCCTGTATGCCGGCAAAGAGACGGGATTTTGCCGGACTCTCTCCTGGAAGTGTGAATTAAACTAAGTCCCCCATTTCAGGGACACCTCTTGGAGGTCTCTACACGGTGCTTTTTGGGGGCCTGTAGGCCGGCAAAGAGACGGGATTTTGCCGGACTCTCTCCTTGAAGTGTGAAAATAAACAGAGTCCCCATTTCAGGGACACCTCTTGGAAGTCTCTATGCCGTCCTTTGGGGGCCTGTATGCCGGCAAAGAGACGGGATTTTGCAGGCTCTCTCCTGGAAGTGTGAATTAAACTAGGGCCCCATTTCAGGGAGACCTCTTGGAGGTCTCTAGGCCGTCCTTTGTGGGCCTGTATGCCGGCAAAGAGACAGGATTTTGCCGGACTCTCTCCTGGAAGTGTGAATTAAACTAGTCCCCATTTCAGGGACACTCTTGGAGGTCTCTACACGGTGCTTTTGGGGGCCTGTAGGCCGACAAAGAGACGGGATTTTGCGGACTCTCCTGGAAGTGTGAAATAAACTAAGTCCCCATTTCAGGACACCTCTTGGAGGTCTCTAGGCGGTGCTTTGGGGGTCTGTGAGCGGGCAAAGGAGGAGGTTTTGCCGGACTCTCTCCTGGAAGTGTGATTAAACTAAGTCCCCATTTCAGGGACACCTCTTCAAAGTCTCTAGCCGTCTTTTGGGGGCCTGTAGGCCGGCAAAGAGAAGGGATTTTGCCGGACTCTCTCCTGGAAGTGTGAATTAAACTAAGTCCCCATTTCAGGGACACCTCTTGGAGGTCTCTAGGCGGTGCTTGGGGTCTGTGAGCGGGCAAAGAGAGTGATTTTTGCCGGACTCTTCCTGGAAGTGTGAAATAAACTAAGTCCCCATTTAAGGGACACCTCTTCGAAGTTCTCTAGGCCGTCTTTTGGGGGCATGTAGCCGGCAAAGAGACGGGATTTTGCCGGACTCTCTCTTGGAAGTGTGAATTACTAAGTCCCCATTTCAGGGACACCTCTTGGAGGTCTCTAGGCGTGCTTTGGGTCTGTGAGCGGGCAAAGAGAGGTGATTTTCCCGTTGTCTCTCCTGGAAGTGTGGAAAGAAATAGAGTCCCCATTTCAGGGACACCTCTTGGAAGTCTCTAGGCCGTCCTTTGGGGGCCTGTATGCCGGCAAAGAGACGGATTTTGCCGGACTCTCTCCTGGAAGTGTGAAATAAACAAAGTCCCCATTTCAGGGACCCTCTTCGAAGTCTCTAGGCCGTCCTTTGTGGGCCTGTAGGCCGGCAAAGAGACAGGATTTTGCCGGACTCTCTCCTGGAAGTGTGAAATAAACTAAGTCCCCATTTCAGGGACACTCTTGGAGGTCTCTACACGGTGCTTTGGGGGTCTGTGAGCGGGCAAAGAGAGGGATTTTCCTGTTGTCTCTCCTGGAAGTGTGAAATAAACTAAGTCCCCATTTCAGGGACACCTCTTCGAAGTCTCTCAGCCGTCTTTCGGGGCCTGTAGGCCGGCAAAGAGA
>JAAOOA010002606.1:0-36346 GCA_012861695.1 Trematomus loennbergii
ATTTGAGAGCATACAAAAATGTAGTGAGCTATGTAATAATATTGCCCATCCGCACCTCCTGCCCGAGACATGGGATGAAAAATACACTTTACTTGCCCATGACCTTTTGAGTTTTTCATGTCAGAATCTGATAGGTGGCTTTCTTGTATGAAGCTATTGTACATTTAAGATACTTAAGCTCATTTAGAATGTTTCCTCTTTGAGAGGTTGTTTAGACCCTTAACGTTATAGCTAATTACTTTTATACCATCCATCGGTGTTTGTATGCAGACTGTTGCTGAACTCTGTGACCTTGAGTAAAGTATTTAAATTAAAATTTGAACTGGAAAATGAAAAAAAGCATTTTCTGCAAGGCAGTTAAGGATCATCCAGATCACCCACACAGGGGTCTGGCCTGGCTGCATGTTGTTTACTTCCGTCTCGCAGTAAGTCTGTGCTCCATCAGTTATCACAGACATCCTGCGTTTCCATTGCGTAATGCTATCGCAAATATTTACTATTTCTATTCCACCCCTGGAGAAATGTTAAGGCAGTATATTCCGTCACTGTCACCTCCAACGCAATTATTTTTGCTCCTCCAACTACCGTGTAGTGATGGTCGGTCGCGAACGAGCCGATTCTTTTGAACGGCTCTTTGGTACGAACGAGGGGAACCGAGTCGTACTTGGTGAGAGCCGTTCTTGTTATCGTTCATCGTTGGTCCGCACTCACTGCCTGCCAAAATCCACTCGCCTTTTAAAAAGCTTGACTTTGTTCCCCAAACGTATTCTGTGAAGATCCGCCCTACTCTGTTTGGTTTCAGCACGAGGAGTGAGATGGGGTGGGTCTTAACGGAATACGCGAGAGAGAGAAGTCATAACAAGTGGTACAGGACAGGTAGACGACGTGTTTTTCGGATGGAAAATGAGCCAAACGCGAAAACGCAGCAGAATTTGGATTCACTTCAACCAAAACCCAGGCAGTGATAAAGCGCCCATTTGTAAAGCAAAATCTCCTTTAAAGCAGGATCAACAAATAATCTCCATCGCCACTTAAAAACACAGTATCTAATATTAAGAGTTACATGAATTTCATTCAAGGCAAGGCAACTCTATTTACTTAACACATACAGAGGGTAAATTCAAAGTACATTCACTGACATGAATGACATGGATATGGCGCCACCTTGTGTCATGTTTACAATGCCGATTATTGACATTAGGTCTGGCAATACAGTCATCATTATCCTGGTGATTATTTTGCAGATAACCTAGTAACCTTAAAAAACGGCTCTTTTGAACGGCTCTTTGAAAGGAACGGAGCCATAAGATCGGCTCCCTTCAAAGAGCCATAAAATCCCATCACTACTACCGTGATATCCAACAAGAAGCGTTAATGTTGATCATTATATTTTTCCAAGTGTTCATTGCGTATTGGAGGTAAACTCTAAAGCCAGACAGTGGTTAGTCCTCTTCTTCCAGTTCACATTAAAAAACAAAGGGAAACATATGAGGTTCTTATGGTTGTAAAAACTTTACCATTTTACAAAATACAATAGGCTTTATCATGCAGGCAAAAATAGTAGTCTTACCTCCAAAGTCAATAATGAGCCATCTTTATACCATCTCATACCCTTTCTATGAGGATGAGGGAGATAAACAAAAAGTGAGACACTTGTAGCGTCCCTAAAAGAAAAATCATTTAAAACAGGAAGAAAGTAAAAAGTGGTTGATTCAGTGTGTGTTCAGCTTGTACAGGTGTCTCTGTACATCAGTAATCCACTCTTCTCTATGCCTTTCTCACAGTCCCGCAATAAACCAGGTAAACAGCCGCTGGCGAGATGAAAGTGTGTGTGTTCTCCGTGGGTCACCAGTAGCTTTGCTGGGGAAATGATTTGGTGCTTGTCGATCCCCTTCTTCCGTACCTTTTTTCCGCGCTTCATACAATTCCATTGCTGTTGTGTATTTCAGCTGACAAGTCCGTGTGGAACCTGATTTTGGTATTCCTGTATACCAGCTGGCCTTTCACAATGAAGGTTCACGGAGCGGTGGAGCCACGCACTTGTCCTGTGATACGGTGAGGGTTTCTGAAAACCACTTTTCCATAAGACGCAACATATATTCATGTTGCTCTGTTGGAGGAGCCTGTGACTTCAGTTTGTCAGTGCAATATCTGCACTGTAGCTGCTGTGCACATGACAATAAAGCCTTGAATCTTGAATATACTCATTTAAGAAAGTAATAGTTTAGTAGCGTGAAAGGCTGAAGTATAAAGTCATAATATATAATCATGAGTATTACTCACGTTTCCATGGTGACTGGTTTAGAACAGCTTGAGGATGGAGCACCCGTTGAATGTTCTGGATAAAAGAAATCAAGTTAAATTAACAGAGATTTTAAAATCACTCTACTTGACACCAAGTGAAAGTTTAGACCTTTTTAAACAAAAAACCTCGGTTTTTCACAGTTAAATCTGCAGTAATTACGGCTGAAATCTGTCTGGGGGAAGAAAGTCTATCTAAAATAGTATCTTAACCTTTGTTGTAGTAGGAATTTCATCCTTACGTTGTGTATTGTATTCTATTTCTCTCTCTTCTCACTATGTATTTGTTTACTCTGTACAACACTCTGTCTGTGTGTCGGTTTGTCTGTCTGAAATAAATACAAACCAAACAGCAGAGCAAGAATGCACACAATTCAACTAAACTAATGAAACTATGAGAGCTGGTTAAAATAACACAGCTACTGTATCTTCTGAATTAAAGTAAATATCAGAATTCTAGTCTTAATTTTGAGCGCTATGTGCACTAATGCTAGTATTGATGTTTTAACCCTATCTAAGTATTCTTAGTCTTAGTCCTCGTCACTTTAGGGCCTCAAAACTGCCAGGTCCTTTTTTAATGTTTCAACAACATTGATATCCTGACAACATATCACGCCTTTTCAAGTTGAACATTTGTTGTTAAATTCTTTCTATGTAGGTCAGAATTCTGAATATATTTCGAAGCAAAGAGTTCTTACCTTTGTTGTTGGTCTGAAGATGAGGAGGCAGAGAGCAGGGAGCGTTTTTAAATACCAGCAGGGGGAGGTGCCATCTTTGGTCACATGATTTCCAGAAACAGTCTCAGAGTATTCTATCAGGAGGCTGCACTCTCAGCATTAGTGCACAGGGTATATTGTGTGTTTCGTATATAGAAGAGCCCACCATGTAGCTGATACAGTTCATCCAGTTGGAAAGACTCACTTATCTTATTTATTCATATCTTATTTCATAATTGTGTAAGTTCAGTATGAGTCTCAGCAGGGTGAATAACATCAAAGTTGCAAAGACTGGAGGTCAGAATCACAGGCTGTAACAACTCTGATCAGCAGAGTATGCTGAATCAGAGTGCAGGGGCCCTCGGCCCAAGACAGGGATACGCCTCCACCAATCAGGGCCTTCGTGGATGACCTGACTGTCACCACAGAGTCAGTGCCAGAAGCAGGTGGATCCTGCAAGGGCTGGAGGAACTGACTGCCTGGGCTAGGATGAGGTTCTTACTAGGTAAATCAAGGTCACTGCGACTGAAGAAGGGAAAATGGACAGCTTCTCCTTCAGCAATGAAAGAAGACCAATCCCAACTGTCTCAGTAAAGCCAGTCAAACGCCTTGGCAAGATTTTAAGCAACAGCCTGAAAGATATGAAGTTAGTCCAAGTAACTTGTCAGGAGCTGAAGAGCTGGTAGAGAGTGGTGATCAGTGGTGGCCAGAGCTTTCCGGCAAATTCATAGATTGGATCTGCCAGCATGGCATCATGCCAAGGTTACTCTGGCCACTGCTTGTCTACCAAGTCCCTATTTCTTAGAGCTTGGAGAGGAAAGTCTCCTCTTGATGTAGTTGGGATTGCCCAGAAGCCTTAGCAACTTTGCGCCGTACACAAACAACACCAAATGCTGCGTTCACACCGGACGCGATGCAAATATTCGCATCGCTATAATCGCTTATGTTTCACCGCGGCTGTCAGCTGTGTTTACTCGCATCATTCAAACAAGACGCGCTGGCCCAAGGGGCCGGGCTTATCTCCATGTAAATACTGTGGTGGACACCAACTACAACAACATGAACATATTGTACCGTGATTTCATTGTAATACACGTTTCAAAATGATGCCGGAATAACTACATACTGATACCGGTTAGTAAAACCATGAATTAATGCTTTGACAAGTCTGCAGACAGACGGCAGGCGAAAAAAACCTTTTCAAATGTGTGTTTTCTGAATGGAGATCGGATCGATTAGGCTAAGCTAACGTTGTAGCTGCTCCCTCAAAACTCACAACAACGTCCTACAGACATAAATAAAGCAGCGACTGTATTCGCCATGACACAGACAGTCTGTGGTTTGTTCATGTTTAACTTATGTCTAGTTTCTGAACAGATATGAGGAGCTGTGAGCTCTGTGTGCTAACAGCTAACGGCTGATGTTTGGTTTTCTGATTCAACGCCAGTGACGGCAGGCTGAAATCCTCACGGCTGATTGGCTACCGGGGAACACGTCACACGAATTTGAAGCTCGAGTTGAAAAAATGTAACTCTCGCGGTTGTCGTGGCCCCCTCCAACTGCCCCCGAAGTCCCTGGAGAAGGAGTTTCAGGTGACTTTTGCTTGAGCGGTGATGCTGTACAAGGACTGTAGCAACCCCAAGTTGGTCCAGTTAGGTGTGGAAGTAAAAACCACAGCCGGCAGCACAACCAGGTTCTGAAACCAATTGCAAACAAAAACATTGTCATGTTGCGACTGAGAGTGCCATTGGAGGACTGCCCAAAGTCTTATGGTATTTACTATTACACTCTATAATCCTTTAAAGGGCGTAGTTATAAGGAAGCGTTCCATGTCTACGGGTGTTTTCACCAAACGCTTGATTTGGTTTACACCTCTGACACATATACTAATCAAGTACACTACCACTGTGTCTCTTTTTGTCATTTTGTGTCTCTTTTTCACATTGTGTGTCTCCTTGAATTCATTGCGGGTGTCTTTGCAATATTTGTGTGCTTCTTCTTGATCACTGTAAGTCTCTTTGTGATGATTGTGTTTCCTCTGTGTTATCCTAGTACTGCATATTCTCAGCGCTTCTTGTTCCAAAGTGCTTTTAATTGTGTTGTTGGCATCTGCCAGAAGACAGGAAGCACTTATCAAATACCAGTGGAGGGGGGAGCTGCCTTTGGTCACATGATTTCCCAGAAACAGTCTCGGAGACAAACTGCTGAGTCAATTCATAAACTGCATTGCTTAAAGTGGACCTGTCATGCTATAATTGAATAATATAGTGTAGGACCATACCTATATAAGGCATATTTATACTTTTTGCACACTCACTACAATTAGAAACACAAACACTAGTTAGGAACATTACAGAAACACAATACAGAAACAAATCCATCAACAAAAAACTAAAACAATATCTGGATGGTCGGAGGAGCCCTGTCTCTTCTACCTGCTCCCCAAGATCCACAAGCCTGTGGAGACGTGGAAGGTCCCCTCTGTGGTTCCGGTCGGCCGCCCCATCGTCAGTGACTGGGGTCTGAAACCAACAACATCACAGAATATATAGATAATTTCATCAATCCCCTCTCCAAACTCCACCCCAGCTACATCCAGGACACATATCACTTTGTTAATCATATAAAAAACCTCCCCATTCCCAGTCACACCCTTCTTTTTTCTTTAGACATAGACTCCTATACACCAACATAGAGACCCCACTTGGCCTCTCTGCCCTTCAACACACATTCAATAAATACCCAAACCCAGCCAGACCCGACAGTCACATCCTCCAGTTACTCCACTCACCCTCACCCGCAATGATTTTGTTTTTAATAGTAACGAGTACCTCCAGCTGTACGGCTGTGCTATGGGCCGCAAGTATGCTCCCGCATATGCAGACATATACCTGGCCCATTGGGAGGAAATGGCCTTCATCAAACTCACCCTCAAACCCCTCCTTTATGTCCGGTACCTGGACGACATCTTCGGCCTATGGCACACTCCACCGACGACTTCACGACTTTCATGGACACACTCAACTCTCATCACCCTAAAATAACACTCAAACATACCCTTCAACCCACAAAATTTTGAGTTGTATCAATATGCCTAGCACATGGGGAAGAGGTATGTATTAAAGGGCCCATGTCATGGCCATTTCCACTGATCATAATTCCATTGTTTGAGGTATACTAAATAGATTTATACTGTGTAATTTTCCAAACTCACATTGGTTTCGAATACAGCATCTGTAAAGTATGTGTATTCAGCAGTATTCACTCTCTCCACTAAACGGCTCGTTGGAGCTCTGGCCCCCCCCTCCCTGTGAGCCTAGTGTGCTCCGATTGGTCAGCTCGGCCACTCTGTTCTGATTAGTCAACCACCAGAGAGGCTCCGCCCATGTCTAACAGTGCTTTTTTCGGCTCGCTCTCAGCGGAACAACAGTCTTATAATGGCGTTGGTACAGCCGTATATTTTATACGCTACTAACCGAACTGTACATACAACTGTTGTTATAGAAGAGTAAGTTATTTTACCTGTAATAAACTACTACTGTTTTGATGAGAAATCAAATCATGGTTTGCTATATATGAATGATAAGTTATAGGAGCAAATAATTCAGGGAAGAAAGGATAGGCCTACTAAGTATTTCCATCAAACTTTATTTTCAGAAATGTACAAAATGAACATGCGTAAATATACATATATACACTGTATATCATCCATTCCTCCCCTTATAGGCATTTCGGCATCTTGCCTATCGCAGCTTTGTAAGCGGCTGCGGGGCTTTTTAGGACGAGGCATCAGAGTGGGTCATCCCGTGTGTGTGTTGTCCGCCAGATACGCCAGGAGTTTCCTGATCTGGCTGGACGAAATCAAATGCAAATCACAAAATATTAGAGAATCTTATTTGTTTTAGATTAGTTAGTAGTAGTTGTGGTAGGAGTGTGTATCTATCTAATCTATCTATCTAATCGACACAGTTAGATTGCCAGCTAATATGCTAACCTACGTTTGCTAGTTGTTCAGTGTAATATGCCAATCTACTATGAACAACAGCTAGTCTAGGCCAGCGCCATATAGATAGATCTCTCTATATGGCGCTGGTCTAGGCTAGCAAGAACATGTTTACAATTGCAATCTTATACGGGTAGTCTGCTACGTTCGGTCATTCATTGTAGCTGGCATTAAAACAATGTTTTCCCTAGCATGTCTAGCTCTAGGTAGCCTAGTTGTTTAGCTATGTAGCATACACGCTATGAACGGTAGCTTGGTAGCATACACGCCAGGAACGCCAACTATAATGTAATTACGTTTCGCGACTGACCGTACGGTAAATCACCGGAGAATACTGTCTATGAGTATTTCGTGTGTGAATGCAGACATTCTCCTGCTATGAGATACATGCAGTGGCGTTTGTATATGTACAAAAGTGGTGGGGCACAAAAAACGTAGATGTCTATATAAGCTTCTGCAGTGATGTGCAGTGAGGTTCATGGCTGGTGAGGCACTGGGACTGACTCTTCAGGTTTACAAATATTATATTTTGACCTAAATCAAAATATAATATTATTTTCAAAAGCTTTTTTAGTCTGATGCTTCGATTAATTTTAAACAGACAGTTCAACAAAAGGATACCCAAAAAATGTAATTTTATCATTTAATATTGAATTATTCTTTCTTAGTAAGATCCCATTTACAATAAAATTGCGGTCTTACCTTGACTTGAAGATGAAGTCCATTTGTCTATCCTTCTGGACAAAAATCTCTATTACTTTTTGTAAAAGTCCTCCTTATCTTCTTGTAGTTTCAAAAGTCGAATCAAAATCAAATCAAAAGTCGAATTCAAAAGTTCGAAAATTATAAAAGTAGGGTAGAATGTGGATATTATCCGGCTGAACAAAACGTGCATTTATCTAACAGGTACGTTTCCCACAGATCTTATTTCGAGCTATTTTCTAAAATCCTATGGAGAAATCTCATTAGCCGTGTTCACACAAGTACTTTCCTGTACTTAGTTCCGGCACTCAGAGCCCCGGCGCTTTTACCCCAGGGCACTTAGTACAGATCGCGTTCACACCGGAGTACTTTTCCCTGAGGGAAGATTACGCAAATGAGCCGCTGACGTCACTTCTTCTTCTTCTGCTTTGGCTTTACTGGCAGGCCACAAACCACTTCACGGCGAGTACAGTAGGTGGCGGTATGCACCTTAAAGTTGTTTGCAATCCGCTACAAAACAAGAGAAGAAGAAGAAAAACTTCCCGCGTATACTGCGACGCCCACCCACTCGCTGTACATTAGGCGTCTGTTGTTTACCTTCCGACCTCAGACATGATGGAGATGGAGTCGACTGAAGTTGTGCTGTTTGTGCTCATGTTATACAGCTTTGTAACTGAGTTAATGCAGCCTGAGCAACTTGCGTACAATAACAAAACAAGCCGAGCACGAGTGGTGGTGGAGAACGCTTTTGGCAGACTGAAGGGCAGGTGGCGGTGCTTGATGAAAAGAAACGACTGCAAGATGGACAAGATCAAAATCCAGGTGGCAGCATGTTGCATATTACATAACCTTTGTGAAAGTAATGATGAGTACAGGGACGAATGGACTGCCTTACCGGCGACCCAGCTTGATGGGCCAGCCATTGCCGATGGGGGGCAAGCATGAACAGCGTGTAAATTGTACATTGTAAACATTTTGACAATAAAGCTGATCTTTTGTACAGTGCTTTTGTTTCTCTCTTTATTTTCCAGTCAAGACAGGCAACATTACAATAGTGTACAGTGTGGCAATATAATAACAATAAACTGTGCCAGGTGTGTTGTATGCACAGTAAATAGGCTCAGCAGCAAACCCACCTTTATTATTATATATCTTCCTGAGACCCACTGCATCCGTCTGCCATAAACACTATGGAAACCTACATGTTAGTTTCGGCCCATAGTGGACTCCATTTTGTGTTGTGTAAAATGGGGGGGGGAATTAAAAGTTTGCAAATCCCCATGTCCTCCTCAGAGGACAATCATAAAAACATTTAGTTTTAGGTCAAATAATATTTAAAATGATATAAATTATCATATTTGTGTATGTGCCCCTGCCATTCCTCCACAAGGTTGCAACATTGATGATAAATAAATGACAAATAAAGCTTTGCCAGTTTATAACCGATGAAACATGATGGTATCAGAATAATCACTTACATGTATAGGATGCTACACAGGTCACTAAAGATAAAGTGTCAGGAGAAATAAGCAAGATACAGGATCTGTTTAACAGTAAATAGAAGTTCACATTTTTTATGTAAATAAAATAGAAGTTGTACATGTAAATTAACATTATCAATATAAAATAAAGTGTCAGTTGTATCAAGACTATATAATAACAGTAATAACAATAATATAAAATGAACTGGTGAGCATCTTGTCCTCCGTTTCCTGGGCCTTGGTGAACAGCACCATCTGATCCCCGTGCATCGACTCTTTCACCACGGCACGCCGGTCCTCCAACGCCTGGACGGTGTCAAAGAAATTCGCATCCCGTGTCCGCTTTCCTAAGAGGGGAAAATAAGCAAGATACAAGATCTGTTTAGTCGCCATGTAGTTTTACAACATACTAGTGTGTGTGTGTGGTGTGTGTGTGTGTGTGTGTGTGTGTGTGTGTGTGTGTGTGTGTGTGTGTGTGTGTGTGTGTGTGTGTGTGTGTGTGTGTGTGTGTGTGTGTGTGTGTGTGTGTGTGTGTGTGTGTGTGTGTGGTAGCTGCCGCTCAAAGTGCCCTTCTTTATTGTTTTGTATTTTTGAAGAGTGCTTCATGTATGCTTGAACTTTGTTTAATGTTGTTGAGGCAAGTTTTCTTACCGGAAGTCATGTGACCTCTAGCCCGGATGTTTACAATGTTTGTGAGAGAGTAAAAAGGCGCGAACATTTGTAAATGTTGGTCTAGGCGAATACGTTTTCACGCTGTTTCATAATTGTACCAAGAAGGAAATAAAACATGATTGTGATCATCAGTTCGATGCGTAACATTCTTTCAAGACAAAGTTACAGTGTGTGTACCTTTGCGTTTGGTTGCTGGTAAGGAGGACGACAAGCGCTGTGATCTAGAATGCAAAGCTCGCTTGTTTCCAATCCCGAGAGTTGTCCATCCTCGCCTGAAACAGACGATTAGTGCCATGAGTTAGTGAAGCAAATTACAGAAACACTGCACAGTTATTCACAAGTCAAAACGTTTTCATAGCGGCCGAGAATATCTAGCTAGCTAGATGTAGCTAGCTCGGGGCCGGTGTTAGCCATTCAGCCTAGCATGGCTAGCTTGATCTACTGAGCAAATAAAAGTACATCTGAGACCATTATTGTGTATGTAGTTGATTTTACCTTCGTTGTGGTCGTCATCGTTGGCCACTGAATCCGCCGTTTGTAGTCCTGCCTGAGTTTATTTATTTTTAGCCGGTATGCCGTGGGGCTGTGCACGATTCCCAGGTCGAGTGAAAGCTACTGAACTGGCTTCAGTAGCATTCCCTGGGTCGCGTCCTCGTGTAGATCTCCACCGACACCTCCTCCTCATCACTCCACTGCTCCGATAATTTCTTGATGCTTGCCATAACTGCTTTCAAAAAACAAACTACTCTCCGTCGGTGCGCTGGGTTTTTGTAGCGAGGAAAAACAATGGCGGCTCAACACAACATTTTCACAGTTGTACGGGGCGTGGTTTGCAATTCACCCAGCCAATCATCACTGGGGCACTTTTTACCCACAGGAAAGTACGATTTCTCAGCGGGCACTAAAAATGGGGGTAAAAGTTCCCGAGATTAAGTACGATTTTTGGTGTGAACGCGAGATAAGGGGTACTAACGGAACTAAACGCGAAAAGTACGGTGAAAAGTACTCCGGTGTGAACGCGGCTATTGCTTTTTTGTCGAGGGAAGCCATGCACAGCTTACTTCCTAGTTTTAGGACGCGTCACTGCAGCTCTCTCGTCTCCTTTTCACACACCACACTTTTTGCGGCACACGTACTTACAGCCAATCAGCTCTGAATGATGTGAGATGACGTATGGTGGGGATGGCAGCTCAGTGCCCCTATGGTCATTATTTTTTGCCACACACATTACATAGGAAAATACTCTGAGCATGCACAATGTAGTTTTTACAGTCACCGTTCACTTAGACAGTGAGAGGGAGGGGCATGATCGGGTTTTGTCCCACATGGCTCAAAACAGCTCAATAGGCACACACTGTAGACACTAATTAGAAGAACACAGACTAAAACAGCAATGTACAGACGAATCAGATGATTAAACATGATCTTAAAATATATTTTATATATATTTTTTATTTTTTTTTGCATTTTTTTGTAATCATTATTTTTAATACTTTCTGCTTTCTACTTTCTGCCCCTAATGACCAGTCACCACTGGATACATGTATGTAAGGCCATCTGCTGATATTAGTGTTGATATATGGAAACGCTAGCAACTTAGTTAGCACAGTTAGCACTGTGTCAATGGCTTAGCAGTCCGACACACGTTTACACATTTAAACAGTCGTGGTAGATACCTTGTTTGGGAGACATTCCTAACGAAATGAAGTGCCAATCACAAAATATTATTGAAATGTAGTCATTTTATGTTCGTCAGCTTGCCAGCTGGATTACAATGCTAACCTACGTTTGCTAGTTGTTCAGTGTAATATGCTATAGGCTACTATACTATACTATACTATACTATACTATACTATACTATACTATGAACAACAGATAGTGGTTCATATTAGGCTATCAAGAACATGTTTACAATTGAAATCTTATACGGGTAGTCTGCTACATTCATTGTAGCTGGCATAACAACAATGTTTTCCCGAGCAAACTCATGTCTAGCTCCGTTGTTTAGCTCGGTAGCATACACGCTAGGAACGCCAGCTATAATGTAATTACGTTTCGTGACTGACCGTACGGTAAATCACCCGGAGTATACTGTCTATGAGTATTTCGTGTGTGAATGCAGACATTCTCCTGCTATGAGATACATGTATGTAAGGCCATCTGCTGATATTAGAGTTGATATATGGAAACGCTAGCAGTCCGATACACGTTTACACATTTAAACAGTCGTGGTAGATACCTTGTTTGATAAATACACAAATAACAATGCAAACTTACAGGTTGTGTACCCGAATCTTCCCCTGCTCCAAACGGTCCAAACAAACTAGGAATAGCATCGTCCTTCAGTTTCAAATGCTGTGCATATCCGGCCTCAAACTGGGCAATGTTTTGGAAGCTCCCAACGACTCCTGACATGTTGCAGAGATAAAGCAACGATATTGTTTATACTATTATAGGGAAGAGAGACTAGCCCTTTGCTACCCAGCAATAGTGAGAGAATATGATAAATTGCGTTGTTCATTGGGATGTCAGGGAAAGAAGAGATATTTGTCTTAACAAAGTGTCTAATCTGGAGATATCTTAAATTAAATAATTGAGAGAGTTGTGTAAATGATCCAAATTTCCCATCTACATACAAAGTACGAACAGATTTAATCCCATTTGTGTCCCATATCCGAAAGTAGAGTCAGAGAGGGAGGGAGGGAAGTTGTAATTATTCTTGAGTGGAGATGAAATTGGGTAGGGCCGGCAAGTGTTTTAGGTCTTTGAAGGGCACTTCTCCTTATTCTCGGGGGCTTGCCATTCCAAATGAATGAAAGAAATACTTTTTTATCAAGATAGGAATATTCTGAAAAAGGTAGAGGAATTTTGGTAATACAATCATTTTTATCAGATTAACACGGCCGATTATGGACAAAGGTAGGTTAGTCCATCTAGTCATATCTTTCTTACATTTTTCAAAGTGTGCCAAAATTCTTAGAGAAGAGGGATGGAAAAGAGGGTGTGATTTCAATCCCAAAATATGTAAAGCCCTTTTGGACAATTCTGAATGGAAAGTGTGCTGCAGGGATTAAAGCGGCTGGTGGATTAAGGGGAAACTTCTCACTTTTTTCATCGTTGATTTTATAGCCTGAAAATGTAGCCAGATGTTTTTTAACCCACTTACCACCAGGTCTTTTACCAGATGCTTAGGGACGCAGCCTCGGACACTTCACCGGGGGAGAGCCCCTCGGGGGGGCAGGAGTACAGGTTTTAACCCTGCCGCATACGCTCTGTGCTCATACGCTCTGTGCAGCCGCTGTTCTCTTTATCCCTTTTATTGCATTTTCTTAAACATTTTGAACCCAGACCAAACAGGGCTTTTATAAACTTTTATTGGTTTTATAAACTACAGGAGTTTTTAAATAGGTTTTTAAAGACAAAATATTGACCCGAGAGCCCGTGCACCACGCTGCGCTCCTACGGCTCCACGCCACGCGTTCCCCAAAACGCTAACCCTTTTATTTTAAATTAATTAATTAATTAATGAATTTATAATGTCGGAGTTGTTTTGCCTTCCGTGAGGAAAAGAAATGGCTCAGAGCCTCAGAATACTGAAATCTGTATTTTTTTTAATGTCTTTTTCCTTCTAATTTGTTATTATTTACATTGCTTTTAAAATCGTTCTGTGTGACACGAAAAAAATGGGGAAATCGTGTTGGTGAACATGAATCAATAGATTAATTTCGTGACTATAACACGAAATGCCGTGAGACTGTGTTGCAATGGTGCTCTAGGAGGAGATTCAGGTGATAAGGTTACCTTGGTTGGTGATTGGCTAATGGTTAACGGCCAAAAGATCTTTATGGCCAAAATCTGTACAAAAAGTGAGAGAATCTTTTTTCCTGAAACTTTCAGAATCTCTTTACACAGAGTGGACACATGTTTATGTAGAAAAGACATGAAAATGTCAGGGATGGGGAAAATCAGGACCCAAATGCAGTTTAAAACAACACTCTCACTCCCTAAGCCCTAGATTCCACCGGGTCCGTCTGCGCCGCGGTTTTGGTCCGGCGTCATACCCTACCAGGCGCGTTTCAGAAGCATTTCAGAAGCGGAGCGTCTTGCCTGCCGGCTCGCAGTTTTTGTTGATTTGGGCATATTTCCTGGACAGGCTACTTTGTACAGACAGAGTTAATAATAACTGTAATATTCCAGTTATAAACGACATGAATCAAAGATGTGTTGCTGTATTTTAGTGGTAAAAAAATGCATTCATCATCATAATTATTCTATATATATAATTTACACAGTGCCTGTAAACCGGAGGAGAACGCTGGCATTTCTCCTCCTACTTGAAAGACTACGGAGGGATAGGGTCTGCACAATTTGTTTGTGTGTATATATATATATATATGCTATATATGCTCTGAACGTTCCACTTCCTGCCTGCCCGACCTTACGTTATGGCTCTCCACGCCAAAAATAGGATTCATCCTAATTTTAGAGGAGCCCTGCGCCGAGCCGCTTCTGGGACGCTTCTGAGCCGTAACGCGCCGCGTGTGGTGGAATGGCACCCATTGACTAGAGTGGCCGCGATCGCCGCGATCGCCGTGAGCACCGTGGCGCAGCCGTAACGCGCCCGTAACGCACCCGTAACGCACCGTAACTCGCCGCAGACGGACCCGGTGGAATCTAGGGGTAAGCGTCCAGGAGCGACGCTTGGTCAGGGTCCCGTGGCGTCCAGTTGTGACGCGCCGAGGCTCCTTCAGCTTCATAAACGGACGCAAAGAGCTTTCAACTGATTGCAATGTATTCCCATCGGCGTCGGTATTTGACGCTTAGGGAAGCACGGCATTTGTTTTTGTCGGAGGCTGTTAAAGGCAATGTGAGCGTCCATTCCCATTGGATAACGGAAAATTGTACACCCGGAAGTAAGTATTCCCCTTACTGTTGTATTGACAGTGATATCTGCACTACTCATCAACTCAAAAACACCAGATTATCCTTGTTAATTAAACGACATTGATAGGTTTTAGTGTGTGTAGAATGCTTTTGTCACGTTTTCCCCTTCAATTCTGAGAAACAAGTCGTTTCTATGAGTTTTGGATGGCCGAAGACATTACATTACCCACAATCCTCTGTAGCAACCATAGACTGTATAACAAAATTAAATAATACATTATTCCGAGTGTGCTTGCTTTTCTCTTTGAAAGTCCTCACATAACGGCATTGTAATACACGTTTCGGCTGCATTAAATATGACATATCTGCCGTAGTTAACTCTATGTATAGAGCCCTGATGACAAGACTTCTAGACAAACAGGAACTGCCGCCAAAAACTGAAAACTTGACGTGGATCTTAAATATATAATATTAAACAACACAAACATCAAACCCAATAAGGGCCTGGGGACGTATGTTCTTAATAACATAATAAATACGTGATATATGTAATGCTAACTAGCTAGCTGGAGATGCTACACTATTCTGTTAGTAGACTAGTCCAGTTTGTTTAACTGTTTATTAACCTAAGGGGGCATCAATTATTTTACTTTAAGTACTTTAACTGCATTTCACTGATACACTTTACTAAAGTAAGGTTTTGAATGCAGGACTTTTACCTGCAGTATTTTCATAGTAAAGTTTTAGTACTTTTCCAGCTGTTAATAATTATTAACGGGTGACATCCTGTTTAAATCCAGGAGAGGGCAGTACATTAAGGATGTAGGCTGCAGCAACATCACACACACCACACACACACACACACACACACCACACACACACACACACACACACACACACACACACACACACACACACTCTCACATGAAATCTGTTCTTTTGATGTGGCATGTCTTAGCAGTCCTTTATCAGTCTGTAATGCGGGTTTCCAGTCACAAAAACCTTTGACAGTAAAAGCCGCATCAGATGAAGACGTATTTAGTATTTACTTTAAACTGTCTACAGGGAAACAAAAGGCTGCGTCTGCTTTTAGCGAATATTAGATACACACACACACACACACACACACACACAAACACCAACAAAACAAAACATATTTAAATACGTGCTGAACTTTGAATCAGGGATAGCAAGTTTGAGTCCCACTGCAGTCAGCATGTCGTTGTGTCCCTGAGACACTTCACCCCAAATTGCTCCTGTGGGGATTGCCCACAGTATTGAATGTATGTAAGTCACTTTTGGATAAAAGCGTCTAACAAATGACATGTAATGTAAAATACTATTTGTTAAACACACACACACACAGTGTTTTAATAACAAAGTGTGAGGCAAAAAAAGCAAAAGTGCATTGATGGGTGAGTAGGTGGTGTGCAATGCAGCTGTGTGCTGATGGTTGCAGGTTGCTCACACACACACACACACACACACACACACACACACACACACACACACACACACACACACACACACACACACACACACACACACACACACACACACACACACACACACTGGGATTGGAACTAAGCAATAGCATTAATCGTATGTTCTACAAATACACATTTTACAAAAAATACTATATTCTGATGTAACCCTTTTGTACCCCTCTATAACAGATGTAATAACTTCTATTTAGTTATTTCATTACAGCCCTACATGGAGCTAGTTACTCTAAATGTTTCATATTGATTCAAATAAAGAACCAAACTTGTGCTCTTATATTAAATATTCATAAACATGTATAATCTAATCTAAAATGAAACTTCAGGAGACGTAATGAAATGTCTACCCTATAGCATATTTTAAAAACATTTTTTTGCATGTTTTTGAAACATATCTTCAGGAGAAACAAAATCACCTACTTTGCATATTTATACTTTTGGACCAAAAACTTTCCCATAGTCAGAAAACCATTACTGTTTTTGTTTTTAAGAAAACTAAATATCTGTGGAGAGGATTTCTAATTAGGGTCAACACCTGATTTGCATCTTTCTGATAA
Source organism: Trematomus loennbergii (assembly GCA_012861695.1). Classification (NCBI taxonomy): domain Eukaryota; kingdom Metazoa; phylum Chordata; class Actinopteri; order Perciformes; family Nototheniidae; genus Trematomus; species Trematomus loennbergii. Next base: position 16,819 of record JAAOOA010002606.1, read on the forward strand.
CTTTGAAAGATTTGAGTGATTTGACATAAATGTATTTATAATGTAATTATTCATTCATCCAAACCCCAAGAGGCCGTATGGAGCTTTGTTCAGAAGACGATAATAGAAGAAGCTGCTGTCTTTCAGTAGACCACATCAGTCTACTTGTTTTTATTTACTCACTTGATATATGGTTACAAATGATTACACATGATAACAATGATTAAATGATAAAGAAAAACAATCTGAACTAAACTGCTGAAACTCAAGTCTCTAAATAAAACCATAAATGCTTAATATCTAAAAAGGTAAAAATGCAAAGTAACTGAATGCAAATCTTAAAAACAGGAGACTTTTCTTTCAAATCTGTCGTCACTGACACCTGTTTCATATCAACACATTCAAGGTGTGATCATCATCATACATGGTTAAAGAAACACCACAAACATCAGCATGTTATGCACAAATGATCAAATGATGAAGAAAAAGATGAACTCAACTGACAACAATCAAGTCTCAAAATAAAGGCAACTACTGATGAACATCTAAAAAGTAATAAATGCAAACTGCTGAAATGCAACTCATAAACAAACTAAAATGGAGGCTTTTCTTTGTTCTACTTCCCAGCAGAAAGCTGCGTCTCTTTTATATGCAGTACATGTGATGAGTGTGATTTGGAAGAGACTGAGCTGCAGGTTAAACATCCTCATATGTGGAGAATACACAATAACATCAGAACAAATGATTACACATCGTCTTTTACACCAAACATAGTTTAAATATCAGTAAAAAGCCTCAAGAGCTGCAAAGTCTTTCTGCAGAACTGTCACCTAAAGATTCAAAGGCATCATTTTCTGATTCCAAAAGTATATGCCTCAGTCAATTTACTTTACATGAAAAGAATCATGAAATAATGCATTGGTTTATTTGCCATACTTTGTATATAGAGGAGAGAGAGAGCTGCTGTAGCTAACATTGAACAGCAGGGGGGGCTCTTTCCTCAATTTGAAACCAGAGCAACAATTGAGGGTCTGTGTTCGTCTGGAGCTCCACAAACTCTCTCAATTATATTCATGCTGGTAACGACGAGTATCCTCATACAACATCTCTAAATGTTGGGCTGCACGCGGAACTCCAAAAAGTACTAATTTCTTCGGATCTGTGTTCCCTCTGAAGAGAACCATAGCGGCTTCACTAATAGCTGCTGTTTTACTAGACAAGTATCTCAGCGCTGATTTTATTCTTGGATTTTCCTCCATTTGACTTTTCATACTTACCAGTTTCATGACCTTCCCTGTGTCTCCCTTCTCATTCATCTTCTCGATCAGGAAGTCCAGGTGGACCTGAATCTCCAGTGAAACACCCTTCAGGGCGATCTCCTCCAGTTTGACAACATGTTGGAAAGACTCTTCCAGCCACTGATCTTTTTCTTTCTGCCGGTGTGTCATGTTCTTCTGGAGAGTTTCCAAAAGGCTCACTGACTTCTCACTTTCTTTTTCACTCTTCTCATACATGTCTTTCATCTCTTGTATGTCCTTCTTAACTCTCCTGGTCTTGCTCACATATTTCCAGTGTGTTTTCGGATGATTTGGATCACTGCACTTATCCTCACATGCAATGCTTTGTTTTTCTTTCACATGTTTGGATACATGACACTGACCAGTACACACCGTGCAGTAGAGCTCATTCTTATGGCCTGATACACTACACTCTTTGTTGCATATTGTGCATTTGTATTGCATGACCTCACACTGATTTGGATACAGGGCCAGTGTGCATGGATAGTGACAGTTCTCCTTACAGACTTCACAGCAGACAGCTCCTCCATAGTTTAACCCTAATGCCCACCATCTACTCTCATCGACAGGTTCTTTACATTTATAGACTTCATCAACTTCTATTGTGAAGTCCTTGTTATTCTTCATGTCTTGTTCGTGTTTCTCCAGACCTTCCTGAGTCTGTTGGATCTCTTCCTGTTTCAGTTCAATGAACTGAACTCTCTCCTGCAGGTTTTCGATGCAGGCTGTCAGTCTGATGCGTGAATTCAACACTTCGACAGTTCCTTTCAGGTTCTGTGGTTTGGTATTTTTCAGGAAATCTGCGAATCGTCTGTTGATTTCCATGCATTCTTTAGAGCACGCTCATTTCTCCTATTTCTCTCTGTTTTCTGGATGTTATTAAACATGAAATGAACGGGCTGATCCAGCTCATCTTTCGCAATGCAAATTTTCGCATCTTTCAGAGCTTGTAGAACATTTTCAGCTGACACAAAATCTGAATTTGTGATGAGGGCAACGATGTTCTCCTCTATGTCTTTTCCAAACAGAGACACCACTGAATCAAAGACGTACATTTGTCGGTCACTCAGTCGACAGTCACTCCCTTTCAGCACCAGACACACTGCATCGATCTCATGAACTCCATCCCTTGAGCGGAACAAGTCCAACAATCTTTCTCTGACGAGGACATCTTTGTCAACCCCTTTGGTATCTCCAAACCCGGGGGTATTGATGATGGTCAGAGAGAAGGGCAGAGTTCTGTCTTCAAGACCAAAGACCTCGTACACGATCACGTCTGACGTCTGACTTTCTGTTTGACTTTTCTTCTCTTCCTCTACCATCTGAAAACAGACATCCTCCTCAAACTCCACTCCCAGGGCGTAGTTGATCAGAGCGTTGATCAGAGATGATTTTCCTGAGCCTGTTTCACCAACAAGCAAGATGGTTTTGTTTATCTTTGTTGGATCTTTTTCACCGAGAGTCAGTCTTCTTATAGAGCCAATGTTCTTTTGTTCTGGTTTCAGCTGGTAGACAGAAGGAGATCCTGGAATGATCTGAACTTTGTATTTGATGTTTTCATATTTTGATGAGATGCACCTGTAGAAAAGTAAAGACATTAGCTCAAAGCTACTGAATATAGAATTCAATAAAATCCAACTTACATTAAAGCAGTTTAGTGTGTGCACCTAAATCACCCCCAAGAAACAAATGCATGTTCCTCACAAATGTGGCACCATTTAAAAGGGAAATACACAGGCTTTCCAGCTGTATAAGATTTATTGCAAAGAAGCATTGTTACAACAAATAAATAATCTACCAAACACACATTTTGTTAGTAATTTATTAAATTGTTTAGACTGTAATGTTTAATTCTAAATATTTATTTAAATGAAAATAGGATTGGTCCACCTGAAGACATTAGCCCTAATGGAACTGCAGTATTTCAGTCATTCAGCCCTTCTGCCTCTCCTGCTCCTGTTCATTACTCTCTCTGTCCTCTACTCGTTCTCTTTGTTCAATCTCTCCCTCGTTGTTCACTGTTTGCTCCTTCTCACTTGTCGATCCAGTGAATTAAAAGCAATTCAGCAATTTAGTTCATTTCACTTGTTTGTTTGCATTATTTTTTTAATTTAAATCTGTTTTGTTTGATTCTCAAAAGAGAACAAAGATGTAAGCAAATTGTGTGGTTGTATACAATTGTATGTTATTATGACATCATAACTGCAATAGACAGTGGCGACCAACCCGGTATCAAGGCAAGACGTGAACATGTGACGATCTACCATGCTGGGAGACGTGCATATGTCACGATTTCGTCCCTTCAAACGTGACAGTTACACGGTATTGTTAACATGGTCCAAATACCCGGAAATGCCAAGCAAATGCTACCACGACGGTCGGTTGTTATTGTCAATATTAATATAATAGTGATTTATTTTTTAATAGTCACACTCGATTTCGCCGATTTTCTTGTTGCTATTGCCCCAGAAACAAAGGCTACATTAATGTATTAAATCCATGTTAATCCATGTGTGTGGAATTAACGGACGTGACGTTGTGCGATTGCGTTGCCAGGCAACAGCTTCGGTTCATGTTAATTTACAAACTCTTCAACTCAAACCGTAGTTATATTTAAAAACATTTAGAAGGCCTCACGAAATACTTTAATGTAAATTAAAATGTAAATGTGAAGGGATGTGTGTATAACAAAATACATCCGTCAAAAACAATACCGGAAACAGACGTAGGCAAGGTCCTCAGCTCGGTGATTCGATGGTTTAGCCGCAATGCACGCTGGGATATGGTGTTTATGCGATGTGAAATCCGAAAACATTAAAAATAAAATAATGCTTTATTCCGAGTTTGCTTGCTTTTCTCTTTGGAGGTCATCACATAACGGCATTGTAATACACGGTTCGGCTGCATTAAATATTACATATCTGCCGTAGTTCTTTATTTATAGAGCCCTGATGAGACAAATCAAAAAAAGACTTCTGGACAAACAGGAAGCACTGCCGCCAAAACTGAAAATGTGACGTGGATCATAAATATATCAGCAATTAAACAACATCTTACATTTATGTTCACACAATACGTCTCCTTGCAGTATCAATACTAATTCGGCTGACTTTTATATTTGATCCAATTGGTAGATAGGCTGTATTTACACCATAACGGTGCACAGCTGATAGAAAGGCACATCTAGTGGTTAAAGCACGTTATTGAATTGTATTATTTTATTATTTTTCACAAAACTGAAACCATCAATAGCAAAAACAGAATTAACTGTCATTAGTAAACCACTCAAATAAAAAGATCATAAGTGGTTTTGTTTTACATATATTTTAAGGATAATAATAGCAATGTAACACTGTCTATGACACTTATAACACTGATTTGAAAAACATACAGAACAAATTAATTCACTGCCCTTAATAAAATATTTAAATATACATTTCAGGTGTGCTGTTTTGTTTAGTAATGGATATTGAATATGGAATAAAGGTTTTGACAAGACCTGGTGTAACAATAATCAAAAAGGACATTAAAAGAGCTCCAGATGTTAATTATCTGTTTTTGCAAAATTAAAGTATACAAAGTTGATTCTAGACTCTTTAAACACTGAGGTGATTGTATTCTTGTAATAGTAACAAGCTCATTTTCTATCTCCAGTCCGACTCATATTCATATGCAATGTGTTTGGTTCTATGCAAACTCAGTAATCTCCATTGTGATACAGTATAAGGCCTTCACATGAGACTGTCAGTGGAGATTAAAGGGGATCAGGAGCTCACGTCTTCCCAGAGTCATCATCATCATCATCATCATCATCATCATCATCATCATCATCATCATCATCATCATCATCATCATCATCATCATCATCATCATGTAGCTCTGCTGCTGCTGCTGGCAGCTGGAAGTGAGTCTCTCTCTGCACGAGTCAACAATTATTACACTGCTGTTTAACAGGATAATCTGTCATATAACTTTTTTTTTTGGAACAGGTGTGAAGTGTGAACAGTTGACACAGCCAGCCTCTGTGACTGTGCAGCCAGGTCAACATCTGACCTGTCAGGTCTCTTATTCTGTTAGTTAATAATAATAATAAAATTCAATAACGTGCTTTAACCACTAGGTGTCCCTTTCTATCAGCTGTGCACCGTTATGGTGTAAATACAGCCTATCTACCAATTGGATCAAATATAAAAGTCAGCCAAATTAGTGTTGATACTGCAAGGAGACGTATTGTGTGAAAAGAAATGTAAGATGTTATTTAATTGCTGATATATTTATGATCCACGTCACGTTTTCAGTTTTGGCGGCAGTGCTTCCTGTTTGTCCAGAAGTCTTCTCATCAGGGCTCTATAAATACAGAACTACGGCAGATATGTAATATTTAATGCAGCCGAACCGTGTATTACAATGCCGTTATGTGATGACTTCCAAAGAGAAAAGCAAGCACACTCGGAATAATGTATTATTTTATTTTCAAAAAATGTTTTCGGATTTCACATCGCATAAACACCATTTCCCAACGTGCATTGCGGCTAAACCATCCAATCACCGAGCTGAGGATCTTGCCTACGTCTGTTTCCGTATTGTTTTTGACGGATGTATTTTATTATACACACATTCCTTCACATTTTAATTGACATCAAAGTATTTCCTGAGGCCTTCTAAAATGTTTTTAAATATAACTACGGTTCGAGTTGAAGAGTTTGTAAATTAACATGAACCGAAGCTGGATTAACATCGATTTAATACATTAATGTAGCCTTTGTTTCTGCTAAAAGAGGTGTCGACCAGCTGGGGCAACAAGAAAATCGGCAAAATCGAGTGTGACTATTAAAAGATAAATCATTATTATATTAATATTGACAATAACAACCGACCGTCGGGGTAGCATTTGCTTGGCATTTCCGGGTATATCTCCACTGGTTGGGCCATGTTAACAATACCGTGTAACTGTCACGTTTGAAGGGACGAAATCGTGACATATTCACGTCTCCCAGCATGGTAAATTGTCACATGTTCACGTCTTGCCGTGATACCGGGTTGGTGGCGACTGGTCATTAGGGGCAGGTGGGCACAGCCCCACCTAGTGTCAATAGAAAGTATTACAAATAATGATTACAAAGAAATGCAAAATATATATATATATATATAAAATATATTTTAAGATCATGGTTAATCATCTGATTCGTCTGTACATTGCTGTTTTAGTCTGTGTTCTTCTAATTAGTGTCTACATTGTGTGCCTATTGAGCTGTTTAGAGCCATGTGGGACAAAACCTGATCATGCCCCTCCCTCTCACTGTCTAAGTGAACGGTGACTGTAAAAACTACACTGCGCATGCTCAGAGTATTTTTCTATTTAACGTGTGTGGCAAAGAAATAATGACCATAGGGGCACTGAGCTGCCATCCCCACCATACATCATCTCACATAATTCAGAGCTGATTGGCTGTAAGTACGTGTGCCGCGAAAAGTGTGGTGTGTGAAGAGGAGACGAGAGAGCTGCAGTGACGCGTCCTAAAACCCGGAAGTAAGCTGCGCATGGCTTCCCTCGACAAAAAAGCAATGAGATTTCTCCATAGGATTTTAGAAAATAGCTCGAAATAAGATCTGTGGGAAACGTACCTGTTAGATAAATGCACGTTTTGTTCAGCCGGATAATATCCACATGTCTACCCTACTTTTATAATTTTCCAATTATAAATCTATCGATTAGATTTATGATAGACTTTTGAAACTACAAGAAGATAAGGAGGACTTTTACAAAAAGTAATAGAGATTTTTGTCCAGAAGGATAGGCAAATGGACTTCATCTTCAAGTCAAGGTAAGACCACCATTTTATTGAAAAAGGGATTTTAGAGAACAATCCAATATTTAAATGATAAAATTACATTTCTGTTTAAAAGTAATCGAAGCATCAGACAAAAAAGCTTTTAAAAATAATAGAATATTTTGATTTAGGTCAAAATATAATATTTGTAAACCTGAAGAGTCAGTGCCAGTGCCTCACCAGCCATGAACCTCACTGCACGTCACTGCAGAAGCTTATAGACATCTATGTTTTTTGTGCCTCACCACTTTTGTACATATAAACCGCCACTGGCAATAGATATTGCTTTAAAATTATGCCTATTGTCTATAGTGTAAATGAAGACTATTGTTATAGATAAATAGATAGATAGATAGATGGGGTTATTAAGCCTACATTCTTTGTGTGACTGTACCTGCAGTTCCTCCCTGACTTCCATCACTTTCTCTCTCTCTCTCTCTCTCTCTGCCTGTCCTGTCTCTTCCTTACCAAAGCTGAGCTTCGACTGACGTAGTCTTTTCATTATATCTGAGTCAGTGTAAAAAGAAAACAATACAATGTTATATCTTCAATGTTTTACTCAAATTAAAATGAAAGAAAAGCATTACAACGTTTGTTAAAAGGTAATCCTTCTGACATTGGATGATTGTAATTAACTGTAGCTCTCTAGCTAGTTTATTCACACAATTTAAACCAAAGTATAGACTATAGCTGCAATATAAGTTAGTGTGCATGTTGTCGGACGTCCACTGACTAACGTAGTGCGTTCACACAGGTCTGGGGCCTCATTTATAAAGGGATATACGCTCAAAAAATGGCGTGCGCCAGTTTCTACGCAATGTTTGCGATTTATAAAATACTAACTTGACGGGAAAATGTGCTGTCCTCCACGCAAACTCTAACCCAGTGTTTCTCAAAGTGTGGGGCGCGCCCCACTGGTGGGGCGCAGAGATGTGATAGGTGGGTCGCGAATGGACGCGATGAACGGGAGATTATTATTATTTTTTTTTAAACTTTGTTTTTTTTTTTACTTTTTTTTTTTTAAATACATTTTTTGGACCTCAGGCCGGAATCGAACCTGGGTCCTTGCGGGCGGTAGTGGACTGTTACAGCCGGAGACTCGCAACGGCGGTGGACTTTCACAGCGCCGGAGCCTCGCAACGGCGGGTGTTTGCGGCGGCGGATGCGGTACCAGCGTCGCTGTTATTGATCATTGTGGAGAGCAGGCAGACGTTTTGTTTTGTATTATAGCAGCTATCGGATGGAATCAATACATGGGCTGCACAGGTTGTCATGTCCGACTATCACAAGTAGAATCATAATGAAAAATACGCCGGTAAAAAGTGCCTGTAGAAAACGGCTTATGCCACAATAGGATAGCAACAAGTAGTCAAGATAGTCAGATTACTGAGACTCATCCCCTTCAAGATGTCTAGGAGCAATGTTAAGTACTTAGGCGTGAATATATTTGGAAAACTCTCAGACCTTTACAAAAACAACGTCCCACCACTAATTGACTGGCTCAAATTTGATTTGGAAAGGTGGAATCATTTAAATGTAACTATCGCTGGGAAGGTAAACTGTATCAAAATAAACGTGCTCCCTCGCTTCCTGTACCTCTTTCAATGCCTGCCAGTCTTTCTACCCAAATCACTTTTTCGTAAAGTAGACACACTAATCTCCTCTTTTTTATGGCAAGGGAAGACTCCTAGAATTAGGAGAGAGCTTTTACAAAGGCACAGATCTACAGGAGGATTGGCGCTTCCAAACATAAGACACTACTATTGGGCAGCCAATATCCACAACATCATTTTATGGATTAAGGCGCCGTTTACACGAGGAGAAAACTGCTTGTATCTGCATAGTTTTCGCGTGCGTATAGCCCTATTATTTACACGAGGCCGATATAAACTGACCCCACAAACGATAACGGGTCCCAAGGTGGATAGATTTGCCAACGAAACGCTCTGGGGGGTCAACCGTCCGTGTAATCACCTCTATACGAATATTTCCTGAAAAAATAACGATAGCCCCGCCTCTCCCCACCTCTGCTGCTCACTGCTGTAGCAACTATCAAAAATAGCTGTGTTAATTAAACGCACAAGGGGTTCTTGAATGAAATAATATTATAAAAGGCAAACCAGAATTGTTAACGCCCAATATACTCCTTAAACAAAATAAACAGAGTCAGATTTCATGCATTGATCCATTATATTGACAAAGGAGGATCTCACCCGGAGTTTGTAGAGAATATCTCTCTCTTTCTGAGCCGTCCTCTCCACAGAGACGTGCTTCTTGGTCGGTCGATGCAATATCCACAGATTCGGTTTCTTTCAGTTAACTTCCCCGTTGCATTTATCCATATGCTGAGGAAATTACTATATCCCGCTGAATACCAGCAATCGCCACACACTTCCTCCTGTCAGTAGCTACTGCTAGTGCTACTGCTACTGACCATGCTACAGATATTAGTGCAAAATCTACAGCTCCTCTACCACAACCATCAGCAACAAGTGGACATGGAGAATTACATGAACTACATGTTGCTAAATACACCGCGGGGCTTAAACAGAAGGGTAGCCATGGCAACATTGCTGCGGGGCTGCTCGGGCTGCCCTTCTTCGCTGCTTTTGGTGTATTTTGGCGGAAGTTACAGCGCCACTTACAGTCCCAGCATATGTACTACAGCGTTTCCAGCGGCCTCGTTTGAACAGACACGTTAAATGAAACAAATGCATGTGAACGGAAGACTTTTTGAATACGCATACTGTGCATAAACGCAAACGTTCCCGTGTGAGTGGGGCCTAAGGAACCAACATTGAGTTGGTGTGAGCTTGAAGCCAAATCCTGTCCTAATACCTCACTTTTGGCTTTGCTTACATCTACATTACCCAGCCGGCCGACTCAATATTCGAATAACCCGATTGTTGTTTCCACTCTAAGAATATGGTCCTAATTTAGAAAGGATCATGGACTTCATGGATCCTCTATTCATAGTCCCATTCGCAACAACCATCTCTTTCTCCCCCTTACACTGATGGGGCCTTCTCTACGTGGCAGAGATTAGGTCTTATCAGAGGAATGGACCTTTACATCAACAATGTTTTCGGTAGCTTTAGCCAACTCTCTGATAAATGTAGCCCCCAGGCTATCATCTATTTCGCTACTTCCAGGTCCGTAACTGGGTTAAACTAAATAACCCTTCATTCCTTAATATCACTCCGGATTCAATAATTGACCCATTGGGGATAGGTATCAGCTGCTTGTGTGACAGTCAGCCAGTGAATACTTTACAGCGGCCGCTGCTGTGAGTTAACGGGAGAATAAACTCCGGTGGACGAGCAGCACTGCAGCGGTCGGTAATGCCGCTGAAACACATTAATAAACAATTAACCACGGCACTCTGGAGAAAAGTACAAGGGTTGAGAAGTAGTTATTTAATTTAATCTGTCTTCGTATGATTAAAAGCAACACGATCATCGACCCGAAGCAGTCCCCCATTGTTGTTGTTGTGAGCAAGAAGTGAAAATGTCACGTTGGTCAGGATGACACGATTTAACCCCTCAAAACGTCACAGTTACATGGGATTGTCGACATGGCCCTCCAGTGGAGAAATACCCGGATGTTGACAAGCAAGCCTCTATCACGTCTTTTGATCTCCAATTACACTTCTTTTTTTTTAGAATACGTTAAGGTCTTGCCAGGAAAATGTATATATTTACTATGTATGTTACTAGAGAGGTTGCAGTGCGCACATTCCCTGAAATTGTCAGATTGCTACGTCGTTCCCCATTTCATTTAGATTGGCCAGTGTCCATGTAAAGTTATCATCATCTCTCTCTGCGTGAAAACAGTATTTCCTTTGTTGTGGCGATCCAGTACTCACACAACATGAAAGAATGAAACAGAGAGGAATCAATGAAACACAAACACAGAAATAGTTGAGATTAATCATTATTATTTAGTTGCGCACCACTAAACAACAATGGGGAAACATTACCTTGCTTCAAGAGCAACCAATCGCAGAAATGGTCCCGCGAATATTCAGAAACACACAACACTTATAGGTTTCCTAAATGACACACGAACATGTTCCCTAATCATGTTTAACGCACACACATTGTCAGTTCTCCTAAACTTGGACGCACCAACATCAGAGCAACATGTAAGTTCCAGATGTCAAAAGGTCATTATCTCATGAAGTCTTTAGGAGCCTTGCAGGATATGAATTATCCAATTAACAAACTATATATATCGTCTGCACATGAGCGCACATACATTTCTTTACATTAACTAACACACCAACATCCTTATCGTTTCTTAGCTAATGCATGGTGGATATGAACCACTAACTAACAAGACTTTAACTGTATTATATCTGAGGAAGACCTCTCTTGGAGTTCCTCTGACCTTTGCCAATTTACTTAACATGGGTACATCTGCTGTTAATTGCAAAGACCATTGATAATTAGCAAAGAGACTCATGGGCCTCTTCCAATATCTGGAAACTGTAATTAAATCATAGTTATATTGAGAAGGTCCAAGACTTGACATAACATTCCCTCCTTTTATTAATTTAAGTTTCCAGATCATACAAAAAAAACTCTTACAAATAACCTTTTGAGATCCGCCCTTGAAAGTCCAAAATTACTTTCTGAAAAATATTTATCAATGAATAATCATTTTACTCAAGGCAGAAGTCACAGGGTTACCTGTACTACTCACAAATAGCCAAAAAACCACCTTTTTGATTATAACACAAAAAGTGGAAGAAAAGACAATTTGCGCTAATCTACTCTTACTTAAATGGAAAATCATTTAAAAACCTCAGTATGCTTAAGAGGAAAAAATCAATTTGTCCCATTCAAGTTTAACAAACTTACATACATACATAATAACAAAGTAACATTCAATTTAATACTTGATTATACATAATAAAAAATCTTCCAAAACACTTATAGCAAGATGTAACTGGCGTACACTTGTTCTGCTTCTGTTATATTGTCCAGTAAACACTTCTTCAGGTGGTGCACGTTCCGATCTCCATGCGTAGCCTTTAGATGGAATATCTATCTTAGCCTTCATGCTGTAATGTCCCATCTCATAGCAAAATCCCTTGATGACATCTGAAGCAACATCATTACCATTTGAATTGGACGGAACTGTAGTCAGAAAACTGAGACTTCTTTAAAAGAACAGTTTACGGTAGATCTTCTTCTCTGGAGTTTGAGATTACTAATATACTTGGCTGTAAATCATCTCAGACATCTTGGGTTTTGTTCTTCGTGTTGACCCAAACCCATAAGACAATAGCAGTGGAAGAATAGCTGGAACTGAAGGTAGTCATCCAGCTGCCTTCATTGACACTCCAGTTTGCCTCCAGACGCAGCTCCTTAAACCCCGTCTCAGAATGATCCATCTTCCCTCCTTCAGATTGCAAGGGAAAGACAGCTTTGACCTGGGTAGAAAATAGCACTTGCATTCTGGGTTAACAGCCTAAAGTCGACCACTAGGCCTTAGAGTCTTACCTATAATTTTTAAACTTCTTGAAACCATGAAATGTTGTTTGTGTTGTGTTTTTACTTACCCACAATTTCCTAAGCACACAACAAACATATTCTGCAAAATTGTTCAGCCACGGTGCTGAAACCAATCAGATTTCAACTTCGAACAATACATTTAATCATACCTATCTTTAGCAGAACCCAATCAGGAGCTTAACCATGTAGGAAAAAAGTTGTTTAGGCAAAAAGTTGTTTCATTTGCCCTCTGGATCATGTGAGGGTTAACAATTCACGTGAACAAGAACAATAAACCCATTATACCCCTCCTGGAAACATTGTCCTCCAAACCATAGAGACCATGTTTCCCCAAGTAAGATACTCAGAGTACCCATCTGCTCATACAATGTTATTTCAAAGTCCTATGACTCATCATCAGGAAAACTTTCTCCTGTCAAAAAGAATCAACAATGTTAAATATCAAGTTACATAGTCATCAAGTCATGCAGGGATCATGCACCATGTCTCACAATGGTTCAACTAATATGGCATAGTCAGAAATCCATTGCCAAAAGCATTGCATACCCCAAAATAAAATCACTGTCGGTGGGTCAGTGTTACTGTAACAGTCAGGAATTGACAAATCAATTCACATTCATTCAGTCTTTGCAAAGTCTAAGTCAGTCTCGAGATCTCATGTCCTATAGTAGTGCACTTTGATATTCTACCAGCTGGAGTTTTTAATCAGTGACATTGTTGTGTTGATGTCAAACAATGCAACAAAGTTTTTCCCGTGTTCGCAGCACAATTTTTTCAGATGTTAAACAAACAAATTATCAATACACTATTAATGTACTGCCCCTAGGAAACACAAAGCCTGACAAATGTTCTTGCAAGGCATCCCTAATGAACCTGCAGTAATCGGCCTTTTAATTAATTATTTGAATTAATTAATAATAATAATAATAGTCCTTTTTATTAATTTGTTTACCCTTAGAAGTGAACATATCTCATAATGTTACATCAGGATGTTAAACAAAGTTTTAGCCAAATCAATCATACCAAACCATTTTACAGTACCAGGTACTGAAGTAAATCATTATTACTGTATCACATTTAACTGGTGATTGAACAAACCAAAGCCTCTTTGTTTACATCATGCAAACCACTAACACATTTCTCCAAGTTCAGCATCAGCCTTCGTTACTCTAAAATTACGTTTTAAATAGGAATATTAGAAATGGAACAAATATTCAATCTTCAGAAATGTCCTCAATAAATCTCTATCTAGTGAATAGCCAACAAAAATGTCAGATATATAAAAAATAAACCTAAATACTCCTTTACTATCAAAGTCTAAAGCTAGACCTAAGGTGAACAGTTTTTTGTAATAGACAATTTAATTCTAAAAAACAAAACTGGACTCGTGTTTTTTTTATTTTACTTCAAAATACATTAGTAAATACTTTGTAAAGTTATTCACACTATAACTAACCCTTTCTAGGATATCAAATCAGTTCATCTTTAACCAGACACTATTTCCCTATTTATTTTTAGTTCATTATAACAATGGTATAACAACCACACGTTTTACCCATAGCTAGTTTATATTTCAAGATTATTCTGTGTGATATAATAATCAGATGTCTTGTATGCTAAAATAAAGGATATTAATAGTATTAATCTTTTCAGTATTCTAGACCATCGTTAAACAAGCAGCCTCTCTTCTTAAACACTAAGCATAATGTTCTACACCACCCTCTGGAAAACTCTTGCACAGTTATGCTGTAAAATCATTGCATGATTTCTTCAGACAAACAGTCTGAGACAAGCCTGTCTCAAGATCTTGTCATAATGAGAACAGTCAGTGATTCGTTGTCCTCTGCAGCTGTAGTCAGTGGCAGGGTCCCCAAAAAGCTAGAAACGGCCTTGGTCAGTGGGCTCAAGGAAACTCTCTCTGGCATCTGGAGGGAAGGAAACTCTTGGATCAATGTGGTACAATCAGCAGACACACGTTGTCCTCTGGACAGTAGAAATCCCCAAAAATTGCAGTTCCTCTTCACACCACTGTTGCCTTGACAACAAGGGTTCATGTCCATCACAAGCAAAATGTCAAAACCTCCTCAGAGATGCGTTCTTTGCACACTTCTTCTGTTTCTGTAGTGAGCAACATTTCACCAACACACTGATTCAGAGTACAACCCAAAGGTGGCGCATAACTATCCAGTGCTGCTGTAATCACAGCCAATCAGCTACTAGAGAAAAACTCAATTTAAATCTCTCCCCCAACGGGTTATAAAATGGCTGAGTGTCCATATGGTCAGGAATGCTGAAACATGTGAATGTTAAAACAAACTAATGGTGGTAGTTTACCCAGATTCTTTACTTCATCAAAAGTAGTAAACTACATTGTAAAATCTTTTGTCTAGTTGACGTCCTGCTTTTAAATTCTAGTCAGGAAAAGAACATAACATCATCTTTAAAATCTTCTTAATTGAAACCAAAAAGGTATTCATTCTCCACATGATGCATTTCAACATCAAAGTCATAAAACTGATGATTTATCTTTAAAAACATGAGAAACACTATTCTCCTTTACTTCAGTTCTAAGTCAATGAGCAAAACAAGGAAACCCTCCTTAACCACTATAGATTCATCTTTTATCTACTTGCTTATTCTATTATTTTCAAATTGTTTATCTAAGTTGTGTTACAAGCATGGTTAGGTTGTAACAGAATACAAAACATCAAGTAACTGTATTCAATCGCTATATTTGAAAAACCCAAGTAATCTGATTACAGTTAATGAATATATTTTTGGAACACTTAAAGGAATTATTGGTGGTTTCCTCACAACATGTAATCTTCATTACTAAAGCTAAACCTAAAGAAATCATCACGGAACAGTTTTCTTTCCTTATCACTTAATTGTTTCAATAAAAACAAAAAAGCATCTCAACATCTCAACACTTTATTCCATCTAAGCATGAATGTTTATGACAGACACGCCATATATTCCAAGAATAAATATCTCTGGGCCCTAAAGAACAATCCATTAATCCAAAACGGTCTTTAGTGATATCAATTTTGAACTTTCTTAACATTAATTGTAAATGCAACGTATGTTCTCTTTAGAACAAAGATAGGATAGTTGCAGCTGAAACTGGTTAATAGCAATTTTCTGTTAACCTAGATAAGCACGTTTTTCTTATATCTAGTAATATAAATATATTTATATTTTATGTTACTCATAAAACAGTAAACCATAGGAACATTTTCCAGAATAGTAGTTAACTTTATATAACATTTACTCTCTCTAGACTCTTCAAAACATCTTAATTCTCCTGTCTCTCTCTTTCCTCACTGCCCTGCAGCTGCTCCTGTCCACAAGCTTCTCTCATCAATCACACTTGACCTCTTGTGTTATCCAACATTGAGATGGCTTGAGCAAGCATCGTACAGAGCCTCTGTCATGCTTAAACATTAACAGCTTCCTTCTGACTGACAAACTTATAAAAACCTCCTGTTTACTTACTACTCTTTCTTCATAAACTTTAAAAATACAATTGTGGTGAATCGTTTGCGTTTTCAGTTTCCTATCTACTTTAAACAACCATCAAATGAGAGTCACTATTGTATGATAAATACAACTCCTAAATAATATTACAATATATATTTCTTACAGTGAGTTTGTTATTTCATGTTTAACAATTCTCCTCTTTCTATGTCTTGTACTAGGTGGAAAAATCCACTATTATATTTAATTTGAATAAAACCTTTACCTTAATGTACTTCATATACTCAGTAAACCTCTTTTTACTTTGCCTTAACGTTACTGTATGTAATTAAGTTCCTTTGAAATAATAAGTACAATTCTTAGTCAAATGACAAATACCATGAAATTCACAATGCAATGCAATGGTAACAATCAGTTCTCAAAGACTATGTTTAAATAGCAACAAATCATTGTTTCTTATTTATTTCAATATATCTACTACTTCAAATCACACATTGATCTATTAATTTTCAATGTATTCACTCCAACTTCAGATCACTCGTTGATCTTTCACTCCTTGTTTTAAACAGAGAAACACAATGCAGCCTTCTTTCAGGCATTAGAGAAAAAACAAGCAGACACACTCCGAGCTGCTGCTCGACAATTAGAGCAGAATCAGGAGAAGGGGGGGAGATACTTTCACAGACAAAGACAGACACACCCCGGCTGGAACTCTCAGCCTTTTCAGGAGAAGGGGGACATATTTCAAACTGCAGCTTCTTTGACCAATAAGAAATTAAAACTATGGTATACCAAAACATTTAGCGCTTTATCACAGACTCTACATTACGGTCTGACAAAACATGGAAAACTCCACTTTTGTATGTAGTGAATTCACAGAGTCGCCAGGCAAGTTTTATACTTTTAACTCCCTGAACTCAGATCGGGCTTATTAATCTCTTAATTACCGAACGGACCGGATGTGCACTTGGCTCGCAAAGCAAATCATATCCCCTCAGCCAAATGAATATCTGAACCTTAAGACAATCATCAGGATCTTCTCAGGCAGAATTCACGACTACGAGGTCAGATACAGTGATTCCTCCAGCATAACATGTCCTTACGGCTAGCAAAGATCATATCCCCTCAATCAAACCCTTAGCTTCTCAGGCAGATTACGAGGTCAGATACAGTGATCTCTCCAGTATCAACATAAAACAAGACCAACAAAACAAAACAAACAATCAACAGATCTCAACCATAACTGTGCAAATATCTCAAATCCACTCCTCTGCATTTCCTTTTAACCAATACAACTTCAAAAGTCATTTCATTCCAAATACGTTTTGCTTACTGTGAGTTGGTATTTCTTCTGTGGAAGTCTCAAGTCTGGTTTCTCAATTCCTCGAGTTTACCACAGCTTTCTATGTAGCTGCCTGATCAGGGTGAGTTGAGACCTCCAGGGAAAAACACAGCAACCCCAGCATCGGCAATCTCGGTAGGACCTCCAAAATGTTGTGGCGATCCAGTACTCACACAACATGAAAGAATGAAACAGAGAGGAATCAATGAAACACAAACACAGAAATAGTTGAGATTAATCATTATTATTTAGTTGCGCACCACTAAACAACAATGGGGAAACATTACCTTGCTTCAAGAGCAACCAATCGCAGAAATGGTCCCGCGAATACAGAAACACACAACACTTATAGGTTTCCTAAATGACACACGAACATGTTCCCTAATCATGTTTAACGCACACACATTGTCAGTCTCCTAAACTTGGACGCACCAACATCAGAGCAACATGTAAGTTCCAGATGTCAAAAGGTCATTATCTCATGAAGTCTTTAGGAGCCTTGCAGGATATGAATTATCCAATTAACAAACTATATATATCGTCTGCACATGAGCGCACATACATTTCTTTACATTAACTAACACACCAACATCCTTATCGTTTCTTAGCTAATGCATGGTGGATATGAACCACTAACTAACAAGACTTTAACTGTATTATATCTGAGGAAGACCTCTCTTGGAGTTCCTCTGACCTTTGCCAATTTACTTAACATGGGTACATCTGCTGTTAATTGCAAAGACCATTGATAATTAGCAAAGAGACTCATGGGCCTCTTCCAATATCTGGAAACTGTAATTAAATCATAGTTATATTGAGAAGGTCCAAGACTTGACATAACACCTTTGTCTGTGTTTTCATAGTAACGTGGTTGCTATGGACGCAGCTCTCGCTGCATACACCCGGAAATGAGTAATCTCGTCACTGTGGATTGATTTTACAGTGACATCTGCAGTACTCATCAACTAATTGTTAATTACACAACATTCATTGGTTTTAATTGTGTACAGTGCTTTTTGAGAGACACATTTGTTTTTTCAGAGTTTTGGATAGCCGAAAACTTTACACTACCCATGATTCCCAGGTAGCATTGAAGCTCGCAGATGGATGTTTTAGTCCCGATGCATTATGGGAGACGTAGTTGAAACGATAAGAAAAAAAGAAAATAGATTTAAAAAGAAAATCATACTTTAATCTGCCTGTAGTTGCATTTCTCTTTGACAGTCATCACATAAATGCATTGTAATACTATAACTTTATTCCTTGTGCCAATCTTAAAGGGCCCATGTCATGCTTTTCCGGTTCTTACCCGTCCCCTTGTGTGTTATGAAGGTTTTTATGCATGTAAACGGTGTGCAGAGTCACAAACCCTCAAAGTACATCCTGTAGCGAGTAAAACTCTAACACAGAAAATACCTCCCTAAAACGCCTCGTTGGAGATACGTCATTGTCCATTTGATTCTTCCATTTCGTTCCGGGTACGGCATGATGTCATGCCGTACCCGGAACCTTAGCTCGGCGCACTAGACGTCGACTGGCCCCGTGGCCGAGAGACCGTCACCCACACTTCCAAGGCCCTCTGGTAGTAAAGTCAGCAACAAGAAGCGGCACATAACCCTTCCACCCAGCATGGAGGCGGCAATAGCAGAGTACCGGGACTACAGCACTGGGCCGAGCCAGAATCACGACTGACAGGCAACACACAGTCAAAGGTAAGCTGCATCAAACAGTTTCTCTCTTTTATGGGGGGAGACTCTCTCTCCTGTTATATGGCTATTTCTCACTCCATTGGTCCCTGCTCTATGGTCACCGTACTGGTGTCTATGCAAACATGACTAATGCAGAGGTGAATGCGGCGGGAAGAAAAGGCAACCGCCACGGATACCTCATCAATGTCCAGAACCACAAGACCGCCAAAACCTATGGAGAGGCGCAGGTGCACTGTACTGTGGATGAATTTGGCTGGCTCCAGCGATGGATGGAAATAAAGAAGACGTTTCCTGGGCATCAGAATCGCTACTTCCTCTACACAGCGGGAGAGGGGCCCTGTAAGAGCCTCCATTTGTATCTCAACCAAGCATG